>JZKD02S0114605.1:356845-371335 GCA_000966675.3 Picea glauca | reverse complement strand
CAAAACCCTAACCCAATGACCTGGATTAGTCCAAAACCCTAATTCCTTAACCGGAAATAGAAAACCATCGGCAAAAAACCATGTGCCGAAAACCACCTAATATCATGTGGTCCCGTAAATATATCGTCCAGGAAATATGTCGGCCCAGCGATAATATGTCGGCCTGAAACCGGCAAAAATATGTTGGCCCAATTTTTTTTTTTTCGGGGGTGCTACCCTCGAACCCCCACGAGGGGGGCTCCGCCCCCCTGCACCCCCTTCTTACCCCCCTGCGCGCTCGACGCAGGTGCTCAGACACTACTACTCGTGCAAAGAATATAACACATACCCAACACAAAAGTCTCATTGTATCCTAAAAAAATGCATGTTCGAGGTATTTTTCCACAAGAGTGAGAAAAAGAGAGTCCCTTAAATACCCTGGTAAGATAAGAAGGAAGAACATAAATATGGCTAGCAAGTTAGTGGACTTGCAAATTAGAAAACAAGATACAAAGATAGAAAATACCAACTAATAATAAGGAACAAACTAAACTAACATAAACAAGTGATGCATGAAATTGAACGCATGGAATGGTTACCCAATATAACTGAATCTTCGAATTGAGTGCACCAATGGAGAAATATGGGATAATGAATCCCCTATACACACATAAGGGGGGGTTCTTTGATCCCTCAAAAACTAGATCTATCACTCTCCAATGGTGACTCTACAATGGTGAAAAATATACAAGCCTTAGCTTCCCAAGAGGTGTAAATATTGCTCAATGATACACTTTCTCAAACTTATGGATCAAGGGGAAGATGGATTTCTCCAAGATATTTTTGAACAACATAAAAATGCTATGGATTATTCTTCTTTTTTGCATACAATGATCCTCTATTTAGAGTAGGATGGAAATATATTTCTCAACTAGTTACAGGTATGAATGGGAGGTCTTTGAAGGTACGTCCCATCCCTTTCATTGCTCCCATGGCAGATGTTTGGGGTGATTTTGGGTATGGGGAAGATCCACTCCATCCCAGAAATGGTTGAGGTTGTTTCCACTCCATCAAGTGGTATGGGGGTGATCCATCCCATCAATGTGTTTTTTTTGCATTCATGTGGGTTTGTCGGCTATCATTCGTATAGTTTGTGAAATGTGCACATTGTACATCATGTTATCTAGCGTGGAAGTGGGTGCGCTACTTTTGTTGAATACGCGTGGAACTTCAAAACCATTTTATATAGTTTTTTGGGTATATTTCCAAATTGCATGTGATCCTTCCATAATGATTGGTAGTATGTTGTGTTGTATTTTTCATCCATTGTATGTATTTTTCTAAGCAATTTTTTGGTGATAATAGATGCCCCCTTATGTGTGAGGTTAGGAGCATACGTAGAGCCTAAATAAATCAATGTTTCTTTCTGCTGAAATTGTTGTAATAATAGGAAAGTTGTAGCTTATTTTTTGAGAGGGATTGTAATAACGACCCATCAGAGGAAGAGGGTATTCGTAGTAGTGTCAAAATTATCTAAAAAATGGAATATAAATTTGTATCTTTGTACAAACTAGGTGGGAATTCCCCATGCTCGTATCATGAAGGAAAAATAATATTACTATCACTGAAAGCTCTTGATGAAGTGGATATCAGCATCACCCTTGGGGGCGTTAATGACGATAGATGATGGTTCTATGGGATGAAATAGATCTGATTCGAGTGGTGAATGACTTGGAGGCATTGATGGTCTATAAAATTCAAAGGTCTTCAACTACTACTAAAAAATGAAATGGCTACATAATAAGACCCATTGTAACATGAAACTTTGTTGGAGTCGAATGTTATGGTGATCAACGACATAAGAGAGCAATGATGACTCTTTTTTTTTCATTCGAGACTACTCATTGATAGTGGAATGAGAGCCAAGATACTACCACCTTCCTAGAAAATTGTGTTTATATCAAGATGGAAGGGGCATGACTAAAATAAGAAAAGGGCCTTCTGACATCCGGTTTATCAAAATGGTATCAGGAAATGTATGGAGGAAGAGATGGAGGAACTAGTGACATGAAAAAAGTTAAAAATTTATGGGATGTGAGAACTTTCCCTTGTTGGGAGAACATGGAATGATGGAAATTGCACTTGGTCAGGGGGACGACCATATTTGGGTGGACTATGTTGAATGGGTGAGACTGCAAAGGAGTGGATGATGGGACAAAATAAATATTTTTAGGATAAGGGTGTCGGTGGTAGTCAATGTTTTTTCTATGGTAGGGATATCTTTGCAGAGATGGTGAGGAAAATGAAATGCCCCAATCAAGGGATACATGGGTTGTTGTGTGCCAAGGAAAAAAATGTTGTCAACTACGATAAAAAAAACCTTATGCACTTGTTGAAAAGGGAAAGGTACTTTATAAAATTACCAAATGAAATAAAGAATGATTGGGATTGAAAATATAGACATGGAAATGAGTTCCCTAGTGAATGATGTCTTAGCCTTCTTAGGGCACAAGTATGATAGGGTTGACTGATGGAGGGTGGGGGCCTCATTTGCAAGTTTCTGTATTGGGTAGATGAGTGGAGTATGAACTTGAAAATGGTCAAGTAATGTTGAATGGAATGGAGGGCTACTGATAATGCGGGGGAACATTGAATGTAACCAAAAATAAGAGGTGGGAGTCTATAAAGGGTTTGTTAGCATTAGAAGGAGGAGCAAGTATGAGGTTCTTACTCTGGGGTATAACATTGCCAGCACTCTCGAGCCTAATGGATAAAAAAAACATGAGTGTCAATATGCCAAGGGGTAAATATATGTGGGACGACTCATGGAGGTAAGAATGTTATTAGTTAATGGTACCTAAATGAAATGACGGTGATGGTACCACATAGCCAGGTGTGGAGATCCTAAGCATAAATTTCAAGGGGTATAACTGGGATACAAAGTTGTTTATAGAGGGCTTGAATGCATGCTAGTGTTGAAAATATACTTTAAGGGGGCATGGGGTGGCCATGGATGAAGGTTTGAATGAGGTTGTTGATGATTATCTGCACCTACAAAATTGAATACCCGACATGAAACATATTTGAAGATGAAGTACATATGACATATATTTGAAAATGTGCAAGGATGATGCGTACCTTTTCTTACAATGCGAAGAGAGGCCCCTAGGGCTTAGTAATGAAATGAGAAACTGATGGTGCCATTGTGAATATGAATTGGTCAAGATCATGGTGGTGAAAACGGAGTAGAAAACAGATCATGTCTGCTCCCGAACAAAGTTGATGATTTTTTAGAAAGGGGGCATATATATGGGTGTGGAGCCCTCAATGCCACCTTATTTGTACTTGTCACTATGGAGGTTTTCTAGTGGTGCTATGGGATGCTTGTGAGCGGTATGAGAGAAGACATACCTAGATTCAGGCGACAAGAGAGATAGGTAAGTCATCACAACCTCTTGCATAGGTTAGATGTATTTTGAGGGAGCTTTGGGGTTGTACAGGTGGTCGTACGATTGATTTTATTCTTGAGTAGAGAGGGTTGCGTGGGGGAAATATAGATTCTCATGCACATGATCACGTGAGTTATTGACACAGATGTGAGAGATTCATGGTTGTGGTAATATTTCTCACGTGGATGTGCATGAAGATCATAATTTCAGTCACACATTCGAGGGTTGTAGGGGTGTGTGACTGTTGTGGGGATAGTCATGCACATGAACACGACTGTTGAAAGGAAAATCACATCTATGAGTGCGTCTATTTTGAAAATGATGTAGACCCCCTACCCTCAGGCCAAACTCCGCTCAGGATCTTCACTACAACCACATTGAGGGTTAATCAAACCTTCTTGATCAAGCCGCAAAGGACTTCAGATTTCGGGGCTTCGCGATCACTGATGTCGAGATTCTCGACTCGACCACTTGTCGATACCCGAAATGCCGAAACACCGAAATCTTTGACCGCGTCCTCCTCTGTTCTTGTATAAGGTTTCACGACTGTGGGAATTTAGGAACAAGGAATCTTGACCTCTCATCTTTGTGACTACCAAAATGTTGAAACCTGAAACGTTCAGCAAAAGACTGGCTTCTATCAGAACTTTTCACCTTTTCGGAGTTTTAGAATTCGTGATTTCGCGAGTCTTGTCGTGAGGTTTCTTGACTCTCCAATCCCTGAACCATGAAACAGTCAATGGAGTCTGACTTCAACTATTGATAAAAAATCGTCACCTGTACTCTCAATTGTCCTCGGTTTCTGACATGGATTCCTGCCACCTGTCAGCTTTCCCGACTTTTGGAACTTGAGCTATCCTCCTGTCACTATTTCCTCTGTCCTTTCGAAGTTACAAACTCCGAAATGGAGGCTATACATAATTGATGGATGACCATCACCCTCCTAATCTGACAGTCTATGTGATTCCGGGTTTTCAGGTACCAGGAGTTCAAAACACTCGATCCCAAAACACTTGTCACCACAAATCTCGAATTCCAGAATTCGGAAGCACTGAAACGCCAAAACGCCTTCACAAATATTTCACATTTCACAAATTCGAGATTCTTGATGTGAAGTGTCCCAAACCCTTGTCAACGGGAATGCTGAAATCCCAATCCTTGAAGTACCAAAATGCCACCTCAAGGATTTTCCTTTCTCGGAATTTCGTGAATCGGGAGTTCGAAACCCTCGATTCCAAATCACTGTCATCTCAAGATTCTGTATCCCGAAATGCCGACGAATATACTGCCACACCTTCTAACTTCAGGCTTTCCTACCCCCTGTGTTCCGAACACTCATCCTCAGGACTTTCAAAACCCCAAATTCTGAAGTTCCGAAATTCTGAACTTATCAATCTTCTCCTTTCTACACGAAACTCTTTTCATGTTTCGGGGATTTGGTCAACCAAAGAGTTTGTCGACACTTCGGACTTATGAACCCCGAAATACCGAAATGATCCCGACTGTCCAATGATTGAAATCAATGGTCCACATTGAATCTTTCCTTTTGAAAGATGGATCTATCCAACTCTTATCTTCCTTGCAACTTCCTTCGATCCTATGGTCCTCGCTATTTCGGGAGTTCTCCTCGGAGAATTCTGACCGTTCAATTTCCTCCTCAAGAACCCCTAGCTCAAGATCGACTCTGTGACCCTTTCTTGGGCGTGACTTCTGCACAACCAACTTGAGCTTCCTGCTTCCTCTTGGGTGATTCAAAGGCTCTAACCCTTCTGAGCTTTCTTCACAAACTCAAGTATTTAGGGAGACTTATGCATGCACTCCTTGTGGAAAATCCTTCAAATAATTCAGCGTATTTGAACTCTCAACTTTGTGCACTTTCCCTATAACAACAGTCTTTCTCCCTTCCGCCCTAATCAACAACTCCTAATGACTCAGCTAGCCTGCGCACACCTTGCATGGTTCCTGTGCTTCTCTTTCACATATGTTGGAATGAGAACAATGGTATCCCTCCTGAACTTCCAGATATGAACTCTAAACTTTCGTCAACGCAAACCTTGCAGATGTTTCATTGCACTCCTTGCAGGAAATTCTTTCACTCAGGAAGTGAAACAATTGAAACTCATTCTCTCTCTCTCAAACTTCNACATCTGCAAACCTTGCAGATGTTTCATTGCACTCCTTGCAGGAAATTCTTTCACTCAGGAAGTGAAACAATTGAAACTCATTCTCTCTCTCTCAAACTTCAAACACTTAACATGAAATCATACAAACATAGCATGACAACAAATGCATGAGAGAGAAAGTAAGAAACTATAAATAGACCCTTTAGCATGTATACACAGAAAACATCATAACACCATGAGTTTGAATCAAAGCTTATACATTAATTCAGGATTCTGTACATGGGTTCTCCTCGACAACTCCTCTACTATAACTCTCTTCTTCTCTATGCTAATGTTCTAATCATCCAATGATACAAAGATGAGGGTGTCTATATCTGTTTTCCCTCCTGCTCCTAAAACTATCTAATCTAGAATTTAAATCTACCTACTTTCATTAACTATGCATAAATGCCTTTTACATCGACATATGAGAGAATATTTCTCAAGATCTGTTTAAAATATGCAAGTATGCTTCCCTTTAACCATTACATTAATGTTTCAAAAATATTTCAAAACATGTAAAATGTATGTTGCTCTTTCCAATTGTCTTTCTACCTTCATGCTCGCTTGTTGTTGGCGATGCTCCTGCATCATACTCCCTCGCTTGAAAATTTCATGAACTCATGTTCATGATCTATTTCATAGTCTGTCCATGCATCTAAATCTCTGCTTCATTTTCCCAGCTGGCATATTCAACTGTATGTCCCTTCCACTTGACCAAGTATTCAAAATACTCTTTTCTCCTGGTCCTCTTGCTAATTCTCTTGTCAAGTATACTTTCCACCTGTGGCTTTTTAGCTATAGGCATTTGTTTAGTCCAGTGAACCTCTGTCTATTCAGTGTCTTCTCCTTCTTCTTCATCTTTGTAAGGTTACAAATATGAGATGTTGAATATCGATGAAATTTCGATCCCATCGAGTAATTCAATCTCATATGCGTTTGCCCCAAATTTCTTCATGACTCTACATGGTCCAATCTTTTTCATTTTTAGTTTGTTATATGTTCCCCTTGGGAACATCTCCTTCCTTAGATGTGCAAGAATCAGATCACCAACTTCAAATTGAAGTTCTTTCCTGTGTTGATCTGCTCTGCTCTTATACTCCTGATTTGAATTCTGCAATCGCTCCTTGATTTGGCTATGAAGTTCCCTCATTGCCTCTGCAAAATCCTCTGCACTAGCAGTTTTGAATTCAGCTTGTTCCAGATCCCTTAATTCAGAAACTCCTCTTGGATGCATTCCATATACAATTTGGAATGGACTCTTCCCTGTGCTTCTATTGATCGAATCATTCTAAGAAAATTCTGTGTGTGGCAGAATATGATCCCACTGACTGTGGTGTTGAATCACTAAGCTCCTTAACAAATATCCCAAGATTTGGTTCATAACTTCTATCTGTCCATCCATCTGAGGATGATAAGTTGAGATAAATGACAAATTTGTCCCCATCTTTTTCCATAAATTCCTCTAGAAATGTCCCACGAACTTGGTATCTCGATCTGAAACTATACTCCTTGGTAAGCCATGAAGTCTGACAACTTCCTTGAAAAATATGTTTGCAATATGTGTAGCATCGCTGGTTTTCTGGCATGGTATAAAATGTACAATTTTTGAAAATCTGTCTACCACCACAAAGATTGAATCAAACCCTCTTTGCATTCTTGGAAGCCCCAATATAAAATCCATACTCACTGCATCCCACGACCATTCAGGTATGGGTAATGGCTGATACAACCCTGTGTTCTACCTTTTTCCTTTTGTGTGTTGACAAATCCTGCATCTGTCCACAAATCTCTTGACATATGTCCTCATTCCTGGCCAAAAATATGAGCCATTCAATTTCGAGAACGTTTTTTCATGATCAAAATGCTCGGCCAATCCTCCACTATGTTTTTCTTTCAGCAGATTCTCCCTCATGGAGCATTTTGGAATACCTAATTGATTTCCTCTGAATGATAATCCATCCTGGATCATATATTCAGTCCATTGGCTTCTATCCCTGAGAATTGGGTTCTCCGATGCCTCATACGCCTCTTTAAAATCTGGATCATCCCTGTACATTTCTTTGAGATTATCAAAACCCAAAGTTTTGACTCTAAATTCCTTCATAAGCAAACATTTCCTGCTCAAAGCATCAACAACTTTGTTAGCAGTTCCAGAAATATGCTTAGTCACAAAAGTAAAATTATGCATGTATTCAACCGATTTTGCATGCTTTTGGTTCAATTTTTCCTGTCGATTCACAAATTGTAAGGCATGGTTATCACTATACAAAACAAACTCTTTAGGAACCAAATAATGTCTCCATTTCTTCAGCGCTTGTATCGCTGCATAAAATTCCTTGTCATATGTGGAGTACTTAACCTTCACTTCATTCAATTTCTCACTGAAGTATGCAATCGGTCTGTCATCTTGGCTCAAGACTGCTCCAATTGCAAATCCACTAGCATCACACTTGACCTAGAATGTCTTACTGAAATCTGGCAACACCAGAATTGGTTGTTTAGTAATATTTTTCTTCAGTAAGTTGAAACTCTTCTTTGCTTCCTCTATCCAGTAAAAAGTTTTATGTCTTTTCTTCACCGTCTCCATCATCGGTGTGCTAATTCCACTGAAATTCCGGATGAATTTCCTATAAAAACTAGCTAAACCATGGAATCTTCGAACTTCAAACACACTTTTCGGCGATGGCCAATTCTTGATCACTTCTACCTTATCCGGATCCATCTTCAACTCATTTACAGAGATGAAAAAACCCAAATAAATGAGTTATGTCCTCATAAATGATGATTTCTTCATGTTTATCAACAATTTCTCTTGCTGCAATATCCTCATCACGGTAGCTAAGTGCTTCAAGTGTTCTACTTAAGTTTTGCTGAAAATCAATATATAATCAAGATACAGAATGATGCATTTTCCTATGAAATCCTTCAGAACTTCATTCATCAATCTCATGAAAGCACTGGGTGCATTTGTTAAGCCAAATGGCATAACAAGCCATTCATACAGTCCTTCATTCATCTTGAATGTTGTCTTCCATTCATCACCTTCCCTCATACGAATTTGATGATATCCGCTTTTCAAATCAATCTTTGAAAAAAAAAATTCTCCACTCAAGTAATCCATCAAATCATCTATCCTTGGCAATGGAAACTTGTATCCGATGGTAATCTTATTGATTTCCCTTGAGTCTATACACATTTTCCAACCTCCATCGTTCTTTGGGCTGAACACTGTTGGAACAATGCATGGACTCAAGCTCTCTCTAATCAAACCTTTGTCCATTAAGTACTAGACCTGTTTCTTAACCTCTTCATTCTCTTGTGGTGTCAATCTGTACGTTGCTTTATTTGGTGAACTAGCTCCAGGTATAAGATCGATGTGATGACTTATACTTCTGATCGGTGGCAATGAATGAGGTAGTTCGTCCACTACTATATCAACGAACTCTTCCAGTAACTTCTGGACTTCCTCTGGTAAATCATCCACTCTTGTACTAGTCAAAAAAAGTCTAGGCTTCTTGACCACAATGAATTGCATATCTTCCTTCTTCTTAACCTCTTTAAGAAGTTATTTCCCACTCATGATAAGTACAGTGTTGCTTACCTTTGGTTTCACTTCTTTGTTCTGAATCGACAACAACATGTGAGTTCTCCCATTCTTCTCCAGGGTGTATGTGTTCTTTCTCCCATCATGAATCACATTCTTGTCATATTTCCATGGTCTACCCATCAATAGATGACAAACATCCATGGGAATGACATCACATAGTATTTCATCCTTATATCCTCCTATTTTAAATTCAACTAAACATTGTTTAGTGACATTTACTTGATGTCCTTTTTGTAGCCATGAAACTCTGTATGGGCTCGAATGTTTAATAGTCTCTAGCTCCATATTTTCTACCATCTCTGTAGAAATGATATTATCTGTGATACCACTATCCATGATGACTTTGCATACCCTGTCTTTGGTATTGTAAGCAGTCTGAAAAAGTTTGTTCCTTTGGACTAGGTTCTCTGCCTCTTTTTCTGGCATTAAGAGAACTTTCCTCATCATCAAGGATCTTCCACCCTCGGCATCTTCTGCCTCAACAGTTCATCCTTGTGCGTTGGAAATGTGAGTTTCACCACCTTCTTTCTTTTTATCTGGACACTCATAAGATTTGTGCCCAATCTTCCCAGAGGTAAAGCATTTTATTTCTCCACCTCTGTCTCTTCCTCTTCCTCTAGTACGAGGAAAAGTATTCTTATCAGCATACTTCTCTCTCTATGAGCTTCCACCTCTCTCATGCTGAGTCTAAGGTTTCTTCCACTCTTATTTAGGTTTTTGATTCTTGTCTTGGGCAATTGTTTTGCCTCTGGCTTGACTTTTGCCTCGCCCTCTTTGACCTTGCCTTCGGCTCAACTTCTCTTCTGCTTTCAGAGCCATCTGATAAGAATCTTTGACATTTCTAAGGGACATCATGCTCATCTCATCCTGAATGTCGTATCTTAGACCATTCATGTACCTGACAACCTTTTCATCATCAATTTCTCGATGACCTTCCCTGATGTTGATCTTGTAGAATTCTTCAGTGTACTCTTTCACTGACATCAGCTTCTGTCTCAAATTATGCATTCTCCGAAATAGAGTAATTTGATAATCCTTGGGTATGAATTTTTCCTTCATCTTTGCAACCATTCTATCCCAGCTCTTGATTTTTTCTTTCCTTTGCAGCGTCTGTCGGTCTGCAGTTCATCCGACAATAATGTTGCATGTCCTTTTAGTCTAGTGACAACATGTTTGACCTTCTTGTCTTCCTCGACATCTTCATAGTCAAAGTATTTATCTAGAGCTCTAATCTAGTCTAGAAGCTCTTCAATGTCCAAGTTCCCTTCATACATGGGAATCTCCATTTTTTCCTTGGAACCTATCCTTGCAACAGCCCTGAATAGGCGTTCATCTATTGCATCTTCGACTGTGACTTCTTCTCCTTCATATCCAGCTTCATTTTCATTGTCAGCCTCGCTGATATCTCTAGCATCGACTGTGCACCTCTGTGCTATTTCCATGACATCAATCCTAGGATGTAGTTCACGCATTTCCCTTTCCACTGCTGGATCAAGCATTGGTCTGTCTCTCCTTCTCGATGGCATGGCTAAGAATTTTCTCTTTTCCCTGCTACAGAAAGAAAAGAAATTGTTTTGTGCTCTGATACCACAACTGATGCACACCCCCTGCCCTCGGGCCAAAGTCTGCTCAAGATCTTCACTACAACCACACTGAGGGTTCATCAACCCTTCTTGATCAAGCCGCAAAGGACTTCAGATTTCGGGGCTTCGCGATCCCTGATGTCGAGATTCTCGACTCAACCACTTGTCGGTACACGAAATGATGAAACGCCAAAATCTATGACCATGTCCTCCTCTGATCCTGTATTAGGTTTTGTGACTGTGGGAATTATAGAACAAGGAATCCCAAACTCTCGTCTTTGTGACTACCGAATTTCTGAAACCTGAAACGTTCAGCAAAAGACTGGCTTCTATCGGAACTTTTCGCCTTTTCAGAGTTTCGGACTTCGCGATTTCGCGAGTCCTGTCATGAGGTTTCTTGATTCTCCAATCCCCGAACCTTGAAACAGTCAATGGAGTCTGACTCCAACTGTTGATAAAAAATTGTCACCTGTCCTCTCAACTGTCCTCGGTTTCTGACATGGATTCCTACCACTTGTCAATTTTCCCAGCTTTCAAAACTTGAGCTATCCTCTTGTCGCTATTTCCTCTATCCTTTTGAAGTTTCGAACTCCAAAATGGAGGCTATACAGAATCAATAGATGACCTTCACCCTCCTGATCCGAAAGTCTATGTGATTCCTGGTTTTTGGGTACTGGGAGTTCGAAACTCTCGATCCCAAAACACTTGTCACCACAAATCCTGAATTCCCGAATTCGGAAGCACCGAAACGCCGAAACGCCTTCACAAATATTTTTCGTTTCACAACTTTGGGATTCCTGATGTGAAGTGTCCCAAACCCTTGTCAACAGGAATGCCTAAATCTCGATCCTCGAAGTACCAAAATGCCACTTCAAGGATTTTCCTTTCCCAAAATTTCATGAATCGGAAGTTTGAAACCCTCGATTCCAAATCACCGTCATCTTGAGATTCTGGATCCCGAAATGTTGACGAATATCCTGCCACACCTTCTAACTTCGAGCTTTCCTACCCCTTGTGTTCCGAACACTCATCCTTAGGACTTCCAAAACCCCAAATTCCGAAGTTCCAAAATTCTGAACTTATCAATCTTCTCCTTTGTACATGAAACTCTTTTCCCATTTCAGGGATTTGGTCAACCAAAGAGTTTGTCCACACTTTGGACTTATGAACCCCAAAATACCGAAATGATCCCAACGGTCCAATGATTGAAATAAATGGTCGACATTGAATCCTTCCTTTCGAAAGATGGATCTATCCAATGCTTATCTTCCTCGCAACTTCCTTGGATCCTATGGTCCTCGCTATTTTGTGAGTTCTCCTCAGAGATTTCCAACTGTTCAATTTCCTCCTCAAGAACCCCTAGCTCAATATCGACTCTGTGATCCTTTCCTGGGCATGACTTCTGCACAACCAACTTGAACTTCCTCCTTCCTCTTGGGTGATTCAAAGGCTCTATCCCTTTTGAGCTTTCTTCACAAACTCAAGTCTTTAGGGAGACTTCTGCACGCACTCCTTGTGGCAAATCCTTCAAATACTTCAACGTATTTGAACTCTCAACTCTGTGCACTTTCCCTGCAACAACAGTCTTTCTCCCTTCCACCTTAATCAACAACTCCTAAGGACTCAGCTAGCTTGCGCACACTTTGCACGACTCCTGTGATTCTCTTGCACTTATGTTGGAATGAGAACAATGGTATCCCTCCTGAGCTTCTAGAGATGAACTCTGAACTTTCGTCAACGCACACCTTGTGGATGTTTCACTGCACTCCTTGTAGGAAATTATCTCACTTAGGAAGAGAAGCAATTGAAACTCATTATCTCTCTCTCATACTTCAAACACTTAACATGAAATCATACAAACATAGCATGACAATGAATTCATGATAGAAAAAGTAAGAAACTATAAACATACCCTTTAGCATGTATACACAAAAAACATCATAACACCATGAGTCTGAATCAAATCTTATACATTAATTCAAGTTTCTGTACATGGGTTCTCCTCTACAACTCCTCTACTACAACTCTCTTCTTCTCTATGCTAATGTTCTAATCATCCAATGATACAAATATGAGGGTGTCTATATCCGTTTTCCCTCCTGCTCCTAAAACTGTCTAATCTGGAATTTAAATCTACCTACTTTCATTAACTATGCATAAATGACTTTTACATTGATAGATGAGAGTAGATTGCTCAAGATCTATTTAAAATATGCAAGTATGCTTCCCTTTAATCACTACATTAATGTTTCAAAAATATTTCAAAACATGTAAAATGTATGTTGCACTTTCTTGCTGTCTTTCTGCCTTCATGCTCCTTGTTGTTGGCGATGCTTTTGCATCAGAAAAGAATTGTGCTTATGTGTGTTCTTGTTGGGTTTTCAGGCATGCTTCCTGTATGTGCTTGCTAGAGAGCTAAGTGCTTTCATGTACATATTTTTTATTTGTGCATTCGCGTTGATGTGTGTGACTTTTTGCATTAAAATTGTGTTGAAGAGTCTGACTGTTGGGGGAACATGTGCACAAGGGAAAATGGGTATTTATGGTAGTGTAATCAAATTTATTTAGTGACAACACTAATGCCATTGTGTTGGATTGGGTGTAGGTGATAGAGCAAAGAGAAAGGATTATGGTTCAGTGGAGAGAGAGAGATTGGGATTCTTTATGGTGGCTAGTGGGGGATGACACTCATATCCGATGTCATTTAGCCTGTGTCGAGTTTTTATTTTTTTTATTTCTCTCTTATCCGCTCGCATAAGGCATTGTTGGATTTTGTTGTATGGATGTGGAAGCCTGAGGGACATGATTTCGAGGTGTGGGGGCATTTCCTCTGTATTATTTCTGATATTGATATTTATTTCATCACAGGACTCGCTCTTTTAGGGATATATTTGTCAGCACAACTGATGATTCCACTGGGAGTGACGATGGGGGAGCTATCATACCTTAACTATTCTGGGATGATGGGGATGAGCGACAACTCTATCATTATAGTTGTGATTGATTCATTTAAGATGCAGGTGTTTTGTGCTATGGTGGTATGGATATTTGGGTCTCTAGGGACCTAGTTTGTCTCAGGTGTTAACGCTCTATAAATTTCTTAGAGGTTGATAGGAAAGAAGAAATATTTGGGAGGTAACTTTATCCAACCACTTCGAAGCTGGGATCTAGCCCTACCAACTTCAGAGAGGGATCTCTCTGTATGATTTAGATATGTTTCAAATTTAAAATATTAGGCTATGTAAATAAAATATGTTGGTTTTGTTTGTTGTAGTTTTCGTTGGGTTGGCTGAGAGAGTTTACACATCCATTGGGCTATGGGGTCTGTATCATGAAATAAAATCTAAACCAGAAAGCAAAGAAACTTTTCACAGGGTGAGATAATGTAATTGTTGGATTCTTTTAGTAGCATAAATGAGGAATAGCATAAAAATGTGAGAATGTCAATTACAACAAAGAAGCAGTTAAGAATTTCTTTATCATAAAATTAGAAGATGAAACACTAAAATCTTTTAAAGTCAGAAACAGGGTATACAAAGATAAATCCTGCAACATTCATTACTTTTAAAGATTAGATTTAGCAAACAGTGTGATAACTAAGCGAGAATAACATTTAACTTAGAAAGGAAAACATCACCAGTGAATACACGCAAGAATCCTATAAAAATGCCTCTTTGTATTAATGGAAGATCTCTTGAAAAATATTA
>JZKD02S0114605.1:335727-351429 GCA_000966675.3 Picea glauca | reverse complement strand
TCCAGAAGTTCAGGACCCGAAAAACTGCTAAAAATAGTAAATTGCCAAAAATGTCAGAACGTTGTTTTGAGCCAGTTGGAAAAGGTGGGTGGCCACCGATATCCATCTGGATCATGGTCTGACACCTGTTTTTCCTTGGAGAAACTGGTTTGATAAGAAAATTTGAGTTCCTGAAGGTTCTCAATCTCCTTTTTGAACCTGCTAACCCCTGTCTCCTGCAGGTTCATGTCTTCCATGGATTTGGCCAATTCAACCGTCTTTTCCAGAGACGTCAGTGGATTCACCGATGGGACTTCTACTAGTGATGTTGTGCTCACTCCTGAGAGTGGAACTGCACTTAATGGAATGACTTCCATGGGTTTCAACTTTTCTTTCTCTTTCACTAGCTTCTCCATCTCAGCTTCAATTTCCTTCAGTTGTGCATTCTGCTCCATGATTAACTTAAGCATCTCATATTTTTCTCCTTTTGTCTCTGCTATTTCATTTGCTTGCAAGTCTACTATTGGTGGTAGCTTCAATTTTTTCCTGAAAGACGCTACATCAACATTTTTCTTCTTGATCATCTCCTCGATTGCTTTCACATTCGAGGGGTCATACTCGATCTTGAGGACCAGTTCCTCCAGCGTCTTGATCCTGTTATCCTTGGCAAAGGAGGATATTTTCTCCAGCTTCAATTATGTTTGGACGTTGTTCAAAGACACTTGTAACCTGGATGCAGTAGTGGAAGCATGTGCCAACATAAAGGAGACTATTTCTCTAGTTTTCCCATGTAGACCCATTTGATCGGTTGGGTGCACGTCCTTAGTCTGGAATTCAAAAGTTTCCCATTTGTAATCAGTGATTACCTTTGGGTCTAGAACCTGTGCTTGGATAAATGCCATGTGCATTCTGCCCTTCTCCATGTCGAATGTCGATAGAAGCCCGTGTTGTGCAGTCAACATCTACTTCCAGAATTGGGTGTATGTGCTGCTTGTCAGAGTCTGATTCTTTTTCTTGATCAGGTCGTATTTCTCAAAAATACTCAACTTCAGTCCTGTCTTTCCTGGCCGGTTGATTGGTGGAGTATCTGTAGGCTTCTTTGGTAACACTGTGGTTATAATCTACTTGTCTCTTATATTGAGGAGCGATCGATCAACCTTTGTCACTGTAGTGGATGGAATTTCCTTTTCTCCAGCCGGGTCAGGAGCCAAACTGGTTTTTGGCCTCTTGGTATGTAGTCGGAATTCTTCTAATGATACTTCAGTGACAGGAGGTGACGATTCCTGCCTAGGCCTTTTCTCCTTTGGAGCCCGTGGTGTGGTTGTCTATGATATAGTGACTAGGATATCCTTTTGTTTTGTTTCAACCAAAGTATTTGGTTCCCATCCTGTCTGGTTTGAAAATTTTTCTACCTCGGGCCTAGATTCATGGACATACGAGATATTCTTGTTTTTTATCCTCATTTTTGAAATGATCCCGCACGGATCGTAGTGCCATGTGAAACTCACAAAAAAATTCATTTCCTTCAGTAGCCTGTCTTCTTCCTCCCTGGTGCCTCAACTGTTGCGGATGAAAGACCCAATATTCCCTTTGATTATGAGTTGTTTCTTCTTCTTTAAAGACAAAAAATGAATATAATCTGAGTTTATCATCTACCTTATGTATTCCAGAGAAAAAATTCTGACAAGTAAGTATTTGGGCAGTTTATATGGGGCCAACTCGCACCCATAGACTTTGATCTCAGTGTGATTTTGGCACAGGTACTAATCACTAGTCTTTGTATGATACAAGAGATGTAGAATCCTCTGAACTTTGTCATTAATCCTGGATTCGGGTCTATCGCTGAGCATACTCACCACTAGGTGGTAGAATTGATCGATGAACTACTTGAAACTGAATTTCATGGAGTTATGTCTGAGCAGGGAAGTCCATGAAGTTACTGCCTGAGGTCTTCCATCTCCGTCCATCTTCTACATAGAAAAAGAAAATTTGTTCACTTGGAAGAACATGAACAAGTATGCCAGTATTGAAGAATACCAGAACATGCCTTATGTGGCAAAATTGATGAATTGCTCGTGAATGTTGTCTGCCAGGAACTTGCTGAATTTGAATTGTGTAGTGGGCTTCTCATCAGTGGAGAAAATATACAAGAATCCCAGAATGGGTTCATCTACCCATTGATATAAATAATAACCCAACAAGGTGCATAGCGATGTGATAACCTAGTTTCCTTTTGTTGAGAACATGGAGGAAGGATAAGTAGGATTTGTAGCAGGGAGCTGAGCGGACTGTGGAAGAAAAAGCTCAAATGTTTGAGCTCTTTGAGGAAACGTCATCTTCTCGTATAACTCTGTAATGATTTCAAGGTTAAAAGGTGAGGCGGAGTCAGCTCGGGATATTTGCATCATTTGGTCGATGGCTTCTGGTGGTGTGAGGAAAATAACTTCCCCAGACGAGGATACGATGGCTCTTTGCTCGGGAATATAGTGGGCTTGGCACTTGAGGGCGAACTCTGGGAAATGGTGAATCTGGGGGAAGAGATACAGGGGTAGGTTGGACTCCCAGAGTCCAATTTCATCACTCTGGTCTAGGAAGACTTCTTTAAGCCATGATTGAAGGTCTGCAAAGTCGAAATTGCACTTTGTGTCTACGATTAAGTAGTCTTTGTCAGCCAGTGGAATCCTGTTGAGGTCGACAGGAGGTAGGAGAAATGGATTCTCCTCTCCTTCTGTTCATTTTTAATTTGGCGTCATTACTGTAACAATACCTGAAAATAAAACAACGTTAGCGTGGATGACTGTAGATGGGGGTGATTGGCTGTAAAGGAGAGGAAAACAGGGTAAATTCTCTGGTATGATGAGTGGGAAGATGCTGAAAGAATGAAGTGGTGAGGGTAGTATTGAGTAAATAGGTATCTGTTGGGTGCGGGGGATAGGTCAGCTGGTTAACGGATAAGTTATCTAGTAATAAGTGGCCAACAGGCCATTTAGAATGTGAGATGGAAGGTGACAGTGACTGAGGGATACGGATGGATGATGTGGCAGTTATTGATTGGGGGAAAAAATCATGGTGACGGGAATTTCCATGAGTGAATGAGAGAGAAGGACTAACGAAGTTATGGGATGTGACTCTTATGGAAAGGTGGATGATGACGTCATGAGGTGACGAGGTATGTCAGACAGTAGGAGGCGGTGGGACTCGGGACCATTAGATTCATGCCACCTATAGATAGGGGGCCCGCCAGAGTAAGATTCCATTCTAGACCCCCCCCCCACCCACCATTAAAGGTAGATCAGTAGGGGGGGTCTGAAAAATACCTTGGGTCATCAATCTGTGTGCTTTCCTTTTGACCGCAGATCTATGCTCACTCTTTAACACACATTCCGGACCCCCCCTCCATTAAAGGTAGAATGGACAGGGGAGTCCGAAATCACATATAGACCATAGATCTAAGCGCCAAAACTTGGGTTGTCCAGATGCGCGCATACATTATCTACGATTCTGAACCGCCCCCCCACCGTTAAAGGTAGAACAGTCAAGGGGGTTCGAAAAGACTTGTCCTCCATAGATCTGGGCGCGATCATCTGAGCCATTGATACATGAGTGGCGCATAAATGTGGGCGCAAAAGAATATGCGCCCTGAACAACTTAGGATAAGAGAATATCATTGGTTTTTTCCAAGATTTACATGTTACATCACCAAGGGGTTAGACAACCAACTTTTTAAGAATCCAAAACATGGTCCAACATTGATCATCGAGCTGGTTTTATTTAAATCAAGCAAACTACCCTATGTTCTGACCTAACTTCCTATGACAATTAGCCCAAATTAAACTGTTGGGCTAAGAACTTACTCTATCCTGGGGATATCTAACCAAGATTAGACAGTCTGGCCAGATTTATTCATTAACTATCCTAGATCACTTGGCTAAGATTAAACAGTTTAGCCAATTTTATTCACTATTCCTATCAACGTCAATTTAAAATAACTTGGCCATGTTTGAAAGGTATGGACCAAGTCACTGTTATTACATGGGGCTCTATAGAAATTCTTTTATGCCCTCTTTTATTCTTTCTTTTTTCTTTTTCTTTCTTTTCTTTTTCCTTTTTTCTTTCTTTTATTTTTATTTTCTTTTTCTTTCTTTTCTTTTTTCTTTTCTTTTCTTTTTCTTTTCTCAAATTATTTGCAGAATGAAAAATCATTTGACAAACAAAAAACATTAAAGAGATAAAATTTCAGTCACCAGTTGATCCTATAAATTATAGGGTTATAACAGCGGCTCCACCTGGGGATGGTACTCTCCTTGTGAAGTGCCAAGAATCATGATTGCTGATGTTCTGAAACTTTCTCCATAGTAGCCTTTGTTGCATGATTGGTTTTATTTTCGAAAAATGGAAAATAGTGGTCAGTGGCTTAGGGCCTTCTCTCCGAGCTTCAATTGTCTGACCAAAGTTATTCACTCAAAAAATCACAAGCAAAATGAAAATGGTTTGTACAATGGAAAGTGTGACTTCAAGTCCCTACTGAGGGGGTGAATAATGATTCAACATTCTGCCATTTATAGGTCCTCCTGGTAGATCTGTCCCATCACTATTGTTGAGAAAAAAAGAGTTATTCCCTCTGAATGCTTGAATCATGTATGGTCCCTTCCACAAACTATCAAATTTTCCATGCTTTCCCTTGTCTTCATTTTGGGAATCCCATCTCAGTACCAAATCTCCTAGCTCGGAATCATATTCCTTGGTTCTTTTGTCAAAAATATTCTTAATGCTTTCTTGGACTACCTAAGTTTTGTTGTATACTTCTTCCCTGGACTGCTGCAAATGGATCATCTAATTGATCCTTCTTTGGGAGTCGTTTGGCTCAGCTTGCATGTCTTGCAGCAATTTCATGACAGGAACTCCTAAGGAAGTGGGGAAGACTGCTTATGTGCCATAGACCAGCTGATATGGTGACATACCAATTGACCTCTTGGTGGTCAGTCTGTCGGCCCATAATGAGAAAACCAACTTGTTATGCCATGACTTCTTGTTTTCTTGCAGAGTTTTTTTGATAATGTTTATCGGGGTTTTATTTGATGATTCCGCCAGCCGATTTCCCTAAGGGTAGTAAGCTGTGGAATGTCCCAAACCAATATGAAACTGGTTGCAGAAATCTATGAGTTTCTTAGATCGAAAAGAAGCTACATTGTCAGTTATAATCTTTCTAGCACATCCAAAACAGGACAAGATATTTTCAAGAAATTTAATAATGACAGAATCATTGGCTTGCCTACATGGTACTGCTTCGATCCATTTTGTAAAATAATTTGTGGTAGTAAGAATCCACCTGTGCTGGCCTGAACAAGGAGGATGTATTTCCTCGATGAAGTCTAATCCTCATTGCTAGAAAGGGGCTTCAACGGAGATTGGTTTCAGGGGTAGAGGAATAAGTTTCCTTTTTCCTTCGAACAACTGACATTGATGACACAAAGTCACTTTATGATTCACATCAGCGAATAGAGTTGGACAATAGAATCCAGCTCTGAGGATTTTGTTGGTTGTGGCCTTCCAGTTTAGATGACCACCACAATCTCCTGCATAAAAATTCTACAGTACTCTGTCAGCTTCATCCTTCAATAGAAAATTTAACAAAATACCTCCAGGATCTTTCCAATATATATTTCCTTCTAGAATGCAGAATTTTAATGCTTTCAATTTCAAAAACCTAGCTTTAGTTTTGGTCAGACCAGGGGGAGCTTGTAAATTATGCAAGACAAATATCAGGTTTGCGTACCATGAAGAGTTGAGAAATACCTCTCTCACACTTGGAGTCGCCTGCTCACCCTGTTCATTTGCTGCAACTAAGAAATTAATGTCAAGAGAATTGAAATTTGATTCAGCCATTA
Source organism: Picea glauca (assembly GCA_000966675.3). Lineage (NCBI taxonomy): Eukaryota > Viridiplantae > Streptophyta > Pinopsida > Pinales > Pinaceae > Picea > Picea glauca. The sequence goes on along the minus strand of JZKD02S0114605.1, from coordinate 345,562 downwards.
ACTTTGCTAGACCTTGACCTTTAATCAATTTCGTAGGCTTAATCTCCATGTCATACTCTAGAATGATAGCAATCCATTTTCCTCTTCGGTCGTCCGGATTGTCCTGGGTTAAAATGTATTTTACTACCTCATTCGAAACATATACAATGGTGTGGGAATGGAGAATATATACTCTAAAATATTTAATGGCTTTCACCAAGGCAAAATCTTGTTTCTCCATTATTTTATAATTCAAATCAGCATCCCTTAAAGCTTTACTGAAAAAGGAAATGGGTTGTTCATACCCTTCGATGATTTTCTGTAGTAATATTGTTGCAATGGTATGTTCAGAGGCGAAAGAAAAAAGATAGAAATCTTTGGTGAAGTCAGGACTGATCAAGACTGGGGCCTGTGTGAGTGTGCGTTTGAATTGTTCAAAAGATTGCCTGGACTCAGTGTCCCATTTTATTTTTGTGTCCTTTTTTAACATGTTTGTGATGTTCCTAAGAAGCTCAGCCAGGTTGGGTATGAATCTTCACAGAAAGTTTATTTTTCCGATAAAGACTGTAACTCTTTGATATTTCTTGGGTGCTGTAATTTTTGAATGGCCTCGATTCTACTGGGGTCTATTTTAATTCCGTCCTTAGAGATTATGTGCCCTAGTAGTTTACCTTCCTCTAATCTAAAAAGGCTCTTCTTAGGATTCAAAGAAATCCCAAATTTCCTGTATTTCTCAAAAACTCGTTTGAGATGTCATAAGTGCTCTTCATCAGATTGGGAAAACATAGTTACATCATCTAGATAGATGACAATAAATTTTCTGAGTTCTTCCATAAAAGAAATGTCCATCACCCTCTGGAAAGTGGCCCCGGCTTTCATCAACCCGAAAGGCATTTTCACATACATGAAAGTACCCCATGGTGTTGTGAAAGCAGTTTTGTCTTGGTCATATGGATGAACGAGGACCTGATTATAACCCGAGAACCCATCCAGTAAAGAGATTCGACTGGATCCGACTACCCTTTGTAATATGTGGTCCATTTTTGGCAATGGGTAATTGTCCTTTAGAGAGACCTTATTCATATTTCGAAAATCGATGCAAAGCCTAATTTCTATGGATTTATTTTGTGTTGGGACCAAATTTGAAACCCATTTGGAAACCCGTAATGGGACTATGATTTTAGCATTGTACATTTTTTTGATTTCTTTTTCTATCAGGGGAAGTAGATTGGGATTGATTCTCCTAAGTTTTTGTTTGAAAGGTTTTTGATCTTCTTTAATTGGAATCCTATGTTGTATGATGTTGGTGTCATAAGATTTCAAGTCCTCGTAACCCTAGGCAAAAACGTCTGAATATTCCTTGAAAATCTCAATGTATTTGAGTTTCTTCTCAGGGGGTAATGATTTGGAAAGTTTCACCATCCTGGGTTTCTCTTCTGTCCCTATATTACAATCTTCTACTTCTTGACCACTGGCTTCAATTTTCGGTTTTTTAGCTACATCATTAAAATCAAATAAGTCCTCTAAAGGAACTAAACCCCTAGGTAAAACATTACTTTTCAAATGAAAAATATCAGCTTCTATCTCATCATCACCTAACTCTCTTGAATCTATCTTATTTACACTATCATTTCCAAAATCAGGTCTTTTTACATTTTCATCTTCATTTTCTAAGTCTATGTTTGTACACTCGAAATAATTTTTACATTGCAGAAAATCTTCAATTTGATCATCATTACCAAATACCTTCCAATATATGATGTTGTCTAGAAAAGTTGGTCTGCACTTCACCTCCACCGTGTATGGGCAAGTGGAATGAAAAGGTATCTTGCATGTGGCTGCTGACGTAGTTAACCCATCTGCCAAAATATTATGTCCCCTAGGCATCACCTGCAAATCAACTTCAGTGAAACATTTAAGGGCATCCAGAACAACATTCCTATAAGCTTTAAGATGGGGGTGTTTTGCTGCATACTCACCTTTAATTTTCTTGATTATTAACTTAGAATCACCTCTTACCATAATTTGTTTGGCACCATCCTTCTTTAGAAGTTTCAGACCGAGTATCAAGGCTTCATACTCGACAATATTGTTAGTGCATTGAAAGTTTAACTTGTAAGAATGGTTTTATGAATTCTTGGATCTGTGATTGTGCAACTAGACTCTTGCTCCAACTCCTTCTTTATTTACAGCTCCATCAAAGTCCATGCTCCAGAAATCCACTGGCAATTCTTCAGTTATCACATTTTTCTTTCTTTCTGCCTTGGTGATTTCTTGTCCTTCGTCCGGACTAGATGTATCTTCTTCCAGCTAAATGATTTGTTCTCCCATATCCCCATCATTGTATAGGATAAAGGAATCTAGGTCGGAATGTGCTGAGTACAGAGGATAGTTATGTGGGTTTTCTTGGCTGCTAACCATGTACTTCATCAGTGTTTCTCTATATAGTCTTATCTATTGACCAAAAACTGGGATAGTGGCATACGACATATCCAACTACAAAGTACCTTTCAAATTGCCCCCCCAAGACCGAGACAACAACATACCATATTTCAGGGGAATGTCTGCAACCACAACATCCATGACCATGCTTTTTGCAGGAATCTGAACCAGGGTGATACATAGATCCTTGATCAAACCAATACATCTAACTTTACTGGAGTCAAAAGAGTGTAAGTCCTTGTAAGGTTTGGTAACCTCAAGTCCCAGTTTTTCCATCACTGCTTTAGGCATCAGATTATGGGAAGCACCCGAATCTAACATAGCATTATGCAGAATCAGGTCATGTATATTAAGGCTGATGTAAAAAGGAGTGATGACACCATTGTCGGTCTGACCATCCACTTCAGTTCCGAACAAGAGTTCAGGTTGATCATCTGTAAGGTTCACAGTACCTGAATTATTTGTTGATACAATGGTTAAGGCCTTCATGCCTATATCAGGTTCAATGGTCAATGCTTTAATCACCTTTGAATGGTAAGTGTCTTTGCTCAACAACTCAGAAAGGGGAATGGGAATTTTTACTTTGGCTAATTCCCCTTCGAGGATGAAAGGTGTAGGTGCTCTGCTTTGGCTCAACAATCTTGATTTTTCCACCATAATCTTCTGGACAGAAGTATTTGGTGGGTTAATTGATGAAACCTCAGACTGCGATGATCTTTTCATAATAGTAAGGTTTCTTTTTGCTGGAACTTCGGCATTACCCTTCTCAAGGCTCTTCTCAGCAGAAGGCTTGGAGGCCTTTTGGGTTTATACTATCTTCTTTGTTTCAATCACCTTTTTTGGGGAACTTCCATCTGTATTTTTACTTCGCAGATTGTACTGTCGGTGTGCCTCCAAAATAGCATTTTCAAATGCCTACTGTTCGACGTCTTCATCTTCTTCACTTACTTTTGTTTGATTGAGAAGAAAAATTTCTTGCTCTTCCTGGGTAAGGAAAATAACTTCATTATCGTGAATGCCCATAAGGTTTATGTGAGTATCCTCCAGTTCTTCAATTACTTCCTCTCCTTCATCGGCATAATTTTCTTGTAGGGGAGGCCTAATCTATTGATCAGGACCTCTCTGTTCCCTTTGATCCCTAGGATCTCTCTGCCTGATTTGAGGAGGGTTTCTTCTGAAGTTAGGATTCTGAATTTGAGGAGCTGGTGGGTTTTCTCTAGGAGGGTTTCTTTCGGATACAATAAGTCTCTCCATCATTCTTTCCATTACTTTGGCCAAGGAATCCAATTTGGAATTAGAAGTTGATGTGGAAGGTTCCTCTTTGATTGTGACTCTCCTCTTTGTCCTCTGTCGTGCCCTTTTTTCCAACAGGTTGGCCTCCACACTTATTGCACTTTTCTTCATATTCTCTAGGGTGGTGGAGTTTCTTTCCCTTAATTGATACGACATATCGGCATCAAAACCATCAGGGAATTTTATCAATGCCAAACCTTGTGGAGGTTTAATATCGGCTAGAATTGCATTGTACAGGTTATTGAAACAGGTGCAGTAATCTTGTACTGTCTCATCTTGATTTCTTCTGATGTTTTCGTATTCTGAAAATATTTGGAGAGGGTTTTTCTTTACCTCCCATATGTCTAGAAAACTTCTTTGAAATGTGGTAAGGTCGAGCACTGAGGCAGGACGTAAACCTTTATACCATTTCTTAATGTCACCTGCCAAACTTTGGGCAAACAATCTCAATTGAACGTCAGCCTCATCTACTTCCTACAAATCAAAATAATCATCCATTTTATCAACGTGTTGTTGTGTGCTCAAGGGTCATGTTCCATCGAATTGTGGAAGTCTCATTTGATAGTCCTGGGGCATAACATGAAGGGGTGCGGCTACCATGATAGGTGGAGGGGGCGGGACGATAACCTGGATGATAGGTGGGGTGGTGATGGAGGATAAGGATGAGGAGGGGCTAGTTGTCACAGAGTAAGTGGTTTGAGGTTTAGCAGTGGGAAATAGAACTTCAGGAGTTTGGGGTTGCAAGACGGTTGGGTCTAGGACAGTTTCAGCCACAAAGCTATCTAATTTTGTTTTGAATAGGCTTTGTTCAAAAAGGATGTCAAAGTCGAGATCCTAAATGGAAACAAGCTCCTATGGAAGAGAAGGGGACCTCTGAAGGGGATTATGTCTTACTGAACCTTCAACAATGGTCTTCTTCCTGAGCAACTATTCTGGATTATCAGTTGCTATTACAGGTTCTGGGTCTGGGTGAGATTGAGTATAAGCTCTTTTGGGAGCTAGATTTCTTTTTTTATTTTTATATATATACTTTTTAGTTTTACGAGTCTAAAAATGATATGTGTAGGTTTTTAGCAACCTCAAAAAATTACTTCTTTCTCAAATTTTCAATATTTCAGAAGCAAACTATTCTTCTAGGGAAAAGAAGATGTGAGGTTAAAATTTGTTCGGTTATGTACCTAGTATGGTTGGCACTATGTTAACACTCTGTAAATTTCTTAGAGGTTGTTAGGAAAGAAGAAATCTATGCGAGGTAACTTTATCCAACCACTTCGAAGCTGGGATCTAGCCCTACCAACTTAAGAGAGGGATCTCTCTGTATGATTTAGATATGTTTCAAATTTAAAATATTAGGCTACGTAAATAAAATATGTTGGTTTTGTTTGTTGTAGTTTTCATTGGGTTGGCTGAGAGAGTTTAGACATCCATTGGGCTATGGGGTCTATATCATGAAATAAAATCTAAGCCAGAAAGCAAAGAAACTTTTCACAGGGTGAGATAATGTAATCATTGGATTCTTTTAGTAGCATAAATGAGGAATAGTAGAAAAAGGTGAGAATGTCAATTACAACAAAGAAGCAATTCATAATTTCTTTATTGTAAAATCAAAAGATGAAACACTAAAATCTTTTAAAGTCAGAAACAGGGTATACAAAGATAAATCCTGCAACATTCATTACTTTCAAAGATTAGATTTAGCAAACAGTGTGATAACTAAGAGAGAATAACATTTAACTTAGAAATGAAAACATCACCAGTGAATACACGCAAGAATCCTGTAAAAATGCCTCTTTGTATTAATGGAAGATCTCTTGAAAAATATTATAGTCTAATAGCTCGCAGGGCATAAAGATAAACCCTCAATACTTCGAAAAGTGAAGTATTTATAACCCAAAATTACAAACAATCCTGTCATTAAAGATTAGGATGTGGTAAATCTATTTTTAGCCTAACTAACTTAACAAATTACAAAAATCTAGGAAACTGTTTGATGATGTGTCGCAACTGCATGTTGTTTTCTGGGTGAACCGTTCGTGAGGCCTCTGCACGACCTCATCTGAATGGATAGCTGACTGGGCTGGGACAACTCATCTACTACTCGATTAGGTCACAAAGCTCTTCCCATCAAAGATGACTGGGAGCACTGACTTTGAGTAACCTTCAGTAGACTTCATCCATCTCTGTGTACTTGGAAAAAGTAGGCTTGGTGATGAAGATGTACCGGATCTCATGCTATATGTTGATGTCCAACTGAAATGCATCTAAGAATGACTTTCCAGTGATGTTGCCTTGAATTCCTGAAAACTTCGAACTATCCTTAGCCACATCGGCTAGTCTCTTTTTGTAATCTGGGAGCATCATCAATTAGTCATTTATCACCTTCAGACCAGGAAGACCTTTCTTCTGTAGAGCCTCAATCTTGCTGAAAAACCTTTATACCTCTAGGTCCATGGCCTGAACCTTTTCTTCCAGTTGTAGCATCAGTCCTCTCTTTGTCAAGAATCTTTTGACCTCAAGGATGGTCTCTATTCTATCCTCAATTCTCATCTCTTCCATCTCCTCTCTGGTTTTAGAATTCAATAATTTGATCATTTCATTAACCTATGTGGGAATCTCTCCCAGTTTTGATCTGATCTTCTCGATGGCTTGTTTACTTCTCTGCACCAATTCATTTTCTCAAACATAATCTATATCATTGGCCATATTTTGTTCATAGACTTGGCGATGTCTGTCTAGACACTTTCTTTGACTTTGGCCAGTGTTTTACCTGCCACTGTTTGCTTTCGGAGCTGTTGTAACTCTTGTTTGAGCTAGTCTTCCACCTGTTTTTCCTTGGAGAAACTATTTTGTTAAGAATATTTGAATTCCTGAAAGTTCTCAATCTCCTTTTTGAGCCTGCTAATCTATGTCTCCTGTAGGTTCATCTCTTCCATGGATTTGGCCAATTCAATCGTCTTTTCTAGAGACGTCACTGGATTCGTCAATGGGACTTCTGCTAGTGATGTTGTGCTCACTCCTGAGAGTGGAACTGCACTCAATGGAATGAATTCCATGGGTTTCAACTATTCTTTATCTTTCACTAGCTCCTCCATCTCAGCTTCCATTTCCTTCAGTTGTGCATTCTGCTCCATGATTAACTTAAGCATCTCATATTTTTCTCCTTCTGTCTCTGCTATTTTCTTTGCCTGCAAGTCTACTGTTGGTGGCAGCTTCAATTGTTTCCTCAAAGATGCTATGTCGAAATTTTTCTTCTTGATCATCTCCTCAACTTCTTTCACATATAAGGGGTCGTACCTGATCTTGAGGACCAGTTCCTCCAGCGTCTTGATCTTGTTATCCTTGGCAAAGGAGGATATTTTTTGTAGCTTCAACTGTGCTTGGATGTTGTTCAGAGACACTTGTAACCTAGATGCAGCAGTGGAAGCATGTGCCAGTGTAGAGAAGACCATTTCTCCAGTTTGTCTGTACAGATCCATTTGATCGATTGGGTGCATGTCCTTAGTCTAGAATTCAAAAGTTTCCCTTTTGTAATCAGTGATTACCTTTGGGTCTGGCACCTATTATTAGATAAATACCATGTGCATTCTTCCCTTCTCCGTGTCGAATGTTGATAGCATCTTGTGTTGTGCAGTCGACGTCTGCTTCTAGAATTGGGTGTATGTGCTGCTTGTCAGAGTCTGATTCTTTTTCTTGATCAGGTCATATTTCTAAAAAATACTCAGCTTTGGTCCTGTCTTGCCTGGCTGGTTGATTGGTGGAGTATCTATAGGATTCTTTGGTAACACTATGGTTATAATCTGCTTTCCTCTTGTATTGGGGAGCAACCGATCAACCTCTATCACTGTAGTGGATGGAATTTCCTTTTCTCCAACCGGGTCAGGAGCCGGACTGGTTTTTGGCCTCTTGGTATGCAGTCAGAATTCTTCTAATGATACTTCAGTGACAGAAGGTGATGATTTCTGCCTAGGCCTTTTCTCCTTTGGAGCCTATGGTGTGGTTGTCTATGATACAGTGACCGGGAGGTCCTGTTGTTCTGTTTCAGCCAAAGTATTTGGTTCCCATCCTGTTTGGTTTGCAAATTTTTCTACCTCAGGCCTATATTCGTGGACATACGAGATATTATTGTTTATCCTCATTTCTGAAATGATCTCGCATGGATCATAGTGCCATGTGAAACTCATAAAGAATTTCATTTCCTTCAGTAGCCTGCCTGCTTCCTCCCTAACACCTCGACTGTTGCAGATGAAAGACCCAATCTTCCCTTTGATTCTGAGTTCTTGCTTCTTCTTTAAAGACACAAAATTAATATCATCTGAGTTTATCATCTTCCTTATGTATTCCAGAGCAAAAATTCTGATAGGTAAGTATTTGGGTAGTTTATATGGGGCCAGCTCGCACCCATAAACTATGATCTCAGTGTGATTTTGGTATAGGTACCAATCATCGGTATTTGTATGATCCGAGAGATGTAGGATCCTCTGAACTTCGTCATTAATCCTAGGTTCAGGTCTACCGCTGAGCATACTCACCACTGGGTGGTAGAATTGATCGATGAATTGCTTGAAACTGAATTTCATGGAGTTATGTTTGAGCAGGGAAGTCCATGCGGTTACTACGTGGGGTCTGCCATCTCTGTTCAACTTCTGCATAGAAAAAGCAAATTTGTCCGCTTGGAAGAACATGAACAAGTATGCTAGTATTGAAGAATACCAGAACATGCCTTCTGTGGTGAAATTGATGAATTTCTCATGAATGTTGTCCGCTAGGAACTTGCTGAAGTCAAATTGTGTAGTGGGCTTCTCATCGGTGGAGAAAATAGACAAGAATCCCAGAATGGGTTCATCTATCCACTGATCTGAATAATAAACCAACAAGGTACATAGCGACGTGATAACCTAGTTTCCTTTTGTTGAGAACATGGAGGAAAGATAAGGGGGATTTGTAGTGGGGAGCTGAGCAGATTGTGGAAGAAAAATCTCAAATGTTTGAGCTCTTTGAGGAAACGTCATCTTCTGGTATAACTCTGTAATGATTTCAAGGTTAAAATGTGAGGCAGAGTTGGCTTGGGATATTTGCATCATTTGGTCAATGGTTTCTAGCATGATGAGGAAAATAACTTCCCCAGACGAGGATACGATGGCTCTTTGCTTGGGAATATAGTGGGCTTGGTACTTGAGGGTGAACTCTGGGAAATGGTGAATCTAGGGGAAGAGATACAGGGGTAGGTTGGACTTCCAGAGTCCAATTTCATCACTCTGGTCTAGGAAGACTTCTTTAAGCCATGATTGAAGGTCTGCAAAGTCAAAATTGCACTTTGTGTCTGCGATTAAGTAGTCTTTGTCAGCCAGTGGAATCCTGTCGAGGTCGACAGGAGGCGGGAGAAATGTATTCTCCTCTCCTTCTATTTGTTTTGACTTTGGTGCCATTACTGTAACAATACCTGCAAATAAAACAACATTAGTCAGGATGACTGTAGATGGGGGCGACTGACTGTAAAGGAGAGGAAAATGGGGTAAATTCTCTGGTATGATGAGTGGGCAGATGGTGAAATAATGAAGTGGTGAGGGTAGTATTAAGTAAATGGGTATTCGTTGGGCGCAGGGGACAGGTCAGTTGGTTAACATATAAGTTATCTAGTAATAAATGGACAATGGGTCATTTAGAACGTGAGATGGCAGGTGACAGTGACTAAGGGATACAGATGGGTGATGTGGCAGTTATCGATTGGGGGAAAAAATCATGGTGAGGGGACTTTCCACGAGTGAATGACGGAGAAGGACTAATAGAGTTATGGGATGTGAATCTTATGGAAAGGTGGATGATGACATCACGAGGTGACGAGGTATGTCAGACAGTAGGAGGCGGTGGGACTCGGGACTAGTAGATTCATGCCACGTATATATAGGGGGCCCGCCAGAGTAAGATTCCATTCCAGACCCCCCCCACCGTTAAAGGTAGATCAGTCTGGGGGGTCCGAAAAATACCTTGGGCCGTTGATCTGCACACTTTCCTTTTGACCGCAGATCTATGCACACTCTTTAACACACATTCCAGACCCCCCTCTCCATTAAAGGCAGAACATACGGGGGGGTCTGGAATCCAATTCAGACTGTAGATCTAA
>JZKD02S0114605.1:298338-329297 GCA_000966675.3 Picea glauca | reverse complement strand
GCAGCTCATATCTATTGCTTGTACGACCATCTGAGGTTTATGCTAGATCGGCCATCTATTGTATTGATCTTACATTGCTCATAATAAAAAGGTCAGATCTTTGCTTTTGCTTCTACATCTTGAATATATTGTGATCTCCATGTGTTGATGAATCTTGTTTACACTTAAAAACTCAATAAATTAGTAGTAGTTATTGATTCCAAGAAAGAATTTGGCTTGGGATCATTACACTATGACAATTAGCCCAGATTAAACTGTTGGGCTAAGAACTTACTCTATCCTGGGGCTACCTGACCAAGATTAGACAGTCTAGCCAGATTTATTCATTTACTATCCTAGATCACTTGGCTAAGATTAAACAATTTAGCCAAGTTTATTCACTATTCCTATCAACATCAATTTAAAAGAACTTGGCCATGTTTGAAAGCTATGGACCATGTCACTGTTATTGCATGGGGCTCTATTGAAATTCTTTTATGCCCTCTTTTATTCTTTCTTTTTTCTTTTTTCTTTCTTTGCTTTTTCCTTTTTTCTTTCTTTTCTTTTTATTTTCTTTTTCTTTCTTTTCTTTTTTCTTTTCTTTTCTTTTTCTTTTCTTTTCTTTTTCTTTTCTCAAATTATTTGCAAAATGAAAAATCGTTTGAGAAACTAAAAACATTAAAGAGATAACATTTCAGTCACCAGTTGATCCTATAAATTATAGGGTGATAACATCAGGGACCCAAATGATCATTGTATAGGAGGCCATGAATGGCCATATGTTTTCCTGGGTTTGTGTGGTGCGAGCGTGCATGGTAGCGCAACTGGATAGATGTGTTGTTGTGACAGGTGGGGAGTTATCCTTTAGGTATATATTCTTTGTGAATTTATATTTTAGATGGTTCTTGCTATGCCCTCGCACCATTTTGGATCCTCTCGGGATGAAATATCCCAGATTGGTTAGGTGGGGGAAGTTGTTGCCTCGCTAAGGTGGTGGTGAGATGGTTTATTACTTCACGTCATTATTTGAGAGGGTTTTGTGGTAGACCTCATAGGTATTCCTAGATTTCGTGTACCATGATATTGACTTTATATACTACCCATATATGCGTATACCACCAAGTGAAGACCGAGTTGATCGAGGTGATTTTTCTGTAATTTCACATATTTAAACGTTCTTCTATTTTATATGTTGTTATATATAAAGTAATAATACAAATTTATTGGTTTGTATTATGCATATGTGGGACCCTGTGGTCGAGAGTCCAATATGGCACATGGAGTATAGGATGAGCAAGAAATTGAGGGAATGACAAGGAGGCACCGACAATGTGACGATCCAGAGGCAAGGTCATTTCATGCAGTAAGGGTTGGGCCTGTAGAGGCATGGGTGAGAGATGACAAGGCGATGCAGGTTCGGGAGATGGAGGACCTATGGCAATAGTTCAAGGTTTTATTCGATGGGGTCCAGAGGATCGATGGTATCAGATCCAAGATAAGAGGGTACTGGATAATTGTATCAGCGGGGACCTGCATTGGAGATCTCTGGTCCGACGGGAAGTGGTAGCAGGGGCTACCATGACTGGGCAGATTCCAACAAGGGATATGATTGAAGGGGGGGATCCTCCTTCTGGTGGAGATGTATTGTAGTTAGGGTCAACATAGGTGTAATTTTTGAGATTATATGGTCTTATCTTGATTTTTTATGATGTATAGGAGTCAATGAAATCCCATTTTGTATAGACCAAGGTTTTGAGTATAGAGGGCGTAGCCATAGAGATAAGATATTGCATTTTTGTATCAAAAACATGGATGATATATGTGATTATATATATATATATATATATATATATATGAGTAGACCATTGTGATTATTATGTTTCTAATGTTTTTTTTTTATATATTAGTGATGTGATGATGAATTCCTCTTGAAATGTATGTTAATGTGATAAATTCCAATCTAGGACTTGATTAGCCATGTGATGTGAAAACTAGTTTAGACTCCTAGGAATATGAGTAAAAGTGATGGACTCAAAATTTCATAATAGAAGTTTAACTTGTAGGTACTTATGATACAGGCATGGATCATGAATGCCATACAGATTGTTAACCTACAACACGAGGAGATGGGAATATAAAAGGATGCTAAGGTGATGAATATGGAGGTGACTGGCCTCAGAGAGGAGACCAATGACGAGGGAATATTCAAATTGGTTGTTGGTGGCAGGGATGAGGAAGATACCACTGGAGTGGAGTAATACATGGTTGAACATGTCAATGGCCCAATATTCCAAAGTGAGGTTCTGAGTCCAACGATCGGTTCCATCTGTGTAGTCAATGTGATAGGTGAATGGAGGATTCATCTATCAAAAACAAGGATAAAGGATTAGGCCCATATGGTGGGAATGTTGTTTGAAAAAAAGGATAAAAACAACTAGAAAAAGAAAGAAACACACAAAGGAGTGAGGATACACTTAGGGGTAGAATGTCTTTAGGAATAACCCATTCAAAAGGTCCTTAACTATAGATCCTTCAGGGTGGGATAGAATGTAGGATATTTTGGTGAGGCAATAACGAATGATATAGGGGCCCTGCCAAAAAGACTTGAATTTTTCATGGCCTAGCGTGTTGCGTGTGATGTCATAGTCCAACACAAGGTCTTGTTTGTTGAAGTACCGAAGGTTAACTTGACGATCGAAGACAACATTGGACCATTTCTTAGTTTCTTCAATGTTTTGGAGAGAGGAATATCATTACTTGTTGAGAGATTCAAGAATGAGAAATTGTTGTTTGATGGGAGTTGTATCTAGGAAGAGCTCGATTGCGGTGCATAGAGTAGATATTTAACACTCGATGGGGAGGTTGACTTCCACCCCATGGACTATATGGAAAGGCATGAAACCAGTGGTAGTTTTGACTATTGTGCGATATGCCCCTAAGGTCAAGAAAAGCATGTGATGCCAATTGTTCTTATGTTTATATATTGTTCGCTGCAACATGGTTTTGAGGAATTTATTGACTACTTTGACTATCCCATTGGACTATGGGTAGTAAATGGATGCGAAATCATGAGTAAAGCCTAGTTTGTTGGAGAGTTCAATGAAAACTTCATCCTCTAAATGTTTTCCATGGTCGGACACTAGTTGGAGGGGAACGTCCAAGTAGGAAAAGAAATGAATGAAGAAAAAATGAGAAGATTTTTCTATTATGTTTTTGAAGGTGGGAATGGCCTCTACCAATTTGGTAAAGTAGTCAACAATGAATACAATACGCTTGTTCCCATTACTGGATGGGGGGTTGCAAGTCATGAAATCAATGCCCCATTTACAGAAGGGGCTAGCGGTTATGATGGGATGAAGAAGAGAAGGTGGTGCTCAAGATTTGTGGGAATATAATTTACACTTGTCAAAACATTTGACTGCATGAATGTATTCATGGCATAGAGTGGGACAAAAGTAACCAACCTGATGATCTTTTGTGTAGTGGACATGCCAGAGAGGTGGTCACCACATGCCCCACTGTGACAATCATTGAGGATTTTTTTCTCCTCCTCAAGGCTGAGGCATATTCATAGTATGGCATCGACTCGTATGCGATAGAGGACATCTCTTATGAGGAGGTATCGAGAGGCTTGGTGACGAATTCGACAATGATTGTCTCAAGAGAGGTGAGGGCCAAATTTTTGAGTTTGGAGATAGACCCAAATATATTCGTGCCATGGGTCTTCGAATGATATGAGGAACAAATGGTAATCTAGGAAATCTTCATTGATAGGGGATTTAGATGAGTTAGATGGAAATTCAACCAAGAGCTTGACCAGGATGAGATATTTTTTTCTTTTAGGGGTAGTGAAATCTAGGTGCTACTCTTAAAGAATGACGATCCAACGAGCATATTTTCCATTGATCTAGAGGTGACTCAATAGGTAGTGCATTGGGTTGGAATATTCTTTTGAATAGAGAGGATGACTATGAGGGATAGCTTCTCCTGATGGTTGTATATAAGCGGGGGTCATGAGAGGTTTTTTCTGAAATAGTAGATAACGTGCTCACTCTAAACATCATCTACCTAAAACATAACACCAGCAACTGAGACTTTTGATGCATACAAGTACAGTATATAATCCTTATCATAGTCAGGGGGACTAATTAAGGGTTATTTGTTGAGTGATTGTTTTAGAGAGTCAAATGGGGCTTGGGTATGTTCATCCCATTGGAATGGAAAGTCAAGTTTGAGCAAGTGTAAGAAGTCATGAACACGAATTTCATAGTTAGGAAGAAAATGCCATAGGAAATTGGCTTTTTTCCTGGAGGGTTTGTAATTGGTGTAAATTTTTGGGAGGAGGAATCTCATTGATGTCCTAGACCTTGAGGGGGTCGACGGTAATACCTTGTTGGAAGAATATAAATCCCAATAGGTGGCCTGCGATGACGCAAAAGACACATTTCAGGGTCCTTACTCGAATATTGTATCTTCGGTAATGTTCATATATGATTCCTATATCCTCGATGTGTTGTGATAACTTCTTGGAATGAGTCATGGGTTCATCCAAGTAAGGAAGAATAATGTGAGCCAGGTCATGAAAGGAATATGTCATGGCTCATTGGAAGGTGGCTCCAACATTGATTATCCCAAAGAGCATCACTCGATATGCAATTTTATCCCAAGGGGTGGTGAAGGTTGTTTTGTACTGATCCACATGGTGGATTTGAATCTAGTTATACCTGAAAAATTGTCCATGAGTGAAATGATTTCATGACCGGTGCAAGAATCGATAACTTGGTCAATGAATGGGTAGGAAAGTCATATTTGGGACAATCTTAGTTGAGGTTGTGAAGTCTGTGAAAACCCGAATAATTCCTTTTTTTTGTTGACAGAAAGCACGTTTGAAACCCTTGATGTGTATGCTATCTGGAATATGAATCTGACGGTCCATATTTTATCAATTTTGTCTTTAACAACCATGTCTTTATAAGGGTCAAGCAAGCATTTCTTTTGAATAATAGGGGTAACATTGAGTCATGTTTCAGTATAGTGTTCGACAATGGATGGGTCTAATCTAGGAATTTATGTGTAAGACCAAGTGAACAGATCTCAGTATTCTTGGAAGAGGGCCTTATATGCTATTATTTCCTCTTAAGAGAATGTGTCCTCTAGGTTGATTTATTCCATAGTATTGGGTTTGAACAAGATGTCTAGCTTGATTGTGGGTGAGATATTTTCAATATTTCCTTCTTCAAATGCATCAGGTGCGGGTATTGGATTTTTTAACTAGTCCACATGGCTAGGGGGAATGAAATCCTTAGCTTCAATGGTACATACAGGGGTTTCTAAGGGTGGTTGAAAGGTGTTGTGATCCATAAAAATGATTGATGGTGAAATAAATCCCATGGGTAATCGAGTATGCATAGAACCTCCATAATCTCTTCATTAGATTGAAAGGTGAAGGAGTACAAGGAGTATGTAACAAGTGAGATTGAGTTATTGATATATGTGTGGAAAATGGGTAAGGCGTCTATGGATGGAGGTTGGGTTGAGGATTGTAAATCATCAATCAAATCTGAGGTGAATGAACCTATGGGAGGGGAATGAGAACTTTCCATAGACGTCATGAACCAAATATCCATATATGAATTAGATGTAGAGTGGTATGGGGTAGGGAGAATCTCATAAATAGATGTTACAAGAGAGTTTGGGGGTTGGTGGAAAGTCTGCACTTCGTGGTGGAATAGATATGGAAAGTGAGGTCAAAGGATGGATTTCAGTCCTTGGAGGGGGTATGCCATGATTTCTTGCACAAGGATTGTTTATATCCTAGTCCATCATGGTTTGTACTAGTGGTGTAATGGGTGGGATGGAAGCCCTTTAGCATGTATGTCCCTCAACAATGAGTGGGAATTGATATTTGTAATGATACATATGGTAAAACAATGCACATGGGGATCTCATGCATTTGTTTACTGACATGGAAACATAGTGAATGCCAGTAACTATTGATATAGAGGAGAGGGGTTGGGAGGACTTGGACAATGTGGTTTGATGCAATGCTACTACGATGTCTTGAAATTGATGGAGGGCTAGGCAATGGTGAGTGTAATGGCCATACAGTTTGCAAATAGTGCAAGAATTCTTGGTCCTCCAACCATTGTGTTTGGAAGAGGATAGTTCTTTGATAGTTGGTGCGATGACCAGGGTAGTTAATAATGGTGTAGGTATGTGGCTCAAAATGAGGTTTCATAATTTTGGCAAGGAGGGATAGAGATGGGTAGGGTGTCCAATAGCCGCACATAGTTCACATGGAGATGGGATGAATGGTGGGGAAGGGAGTGTAGGTTCTTTATTCTTTAATGTGCCTCATTAGTTAGCAATGGTGTTCCCTTTGTGAGAATTAGTGCCTCATGTGGTGGTAATATTTCCCCAATTATGTGACTGGTTGGGTGAGTGGGTGGATGAGCCACTGATTATGGAAATTGGATCATAGGTTGAGGTGGGAGAGATAAACCTAGTACCATAGATGGTGGTTCTAGATACCATACAGACATGGCTATGACCATATTAGGTAAGGTGAGGGTAGTAGCAAATTGGTATGTTGTTACTCCCGGGGGGAGGATAAAAGAAGGGTATTTTGGCGATGGAATGTGGGAACATTTTCCAAAGGGTGATTTTACCCACATGTGGTGGGTATTCAACTAATTCCCCTAAGGGAGGTTCCTTAGGAAGTGATTCTTATGTAAGAGAAGGGGTAGAGGAATTTCTCAATGATTCTCCAGAAGGAGGGGAATCAGGGATCTCCACCCCATCTACGGTAACTACACAAACAATGGCTATGTTGGGGGTGGGATGGGGGTAGCCCTAGTATGACCCTAGTAAGGATGGATCATGCAATAGTCTCAGTCTGAAGTCTACTATTGGTACAAGATATTCGCTTGAGCGGAAAAGTGGTAGGATGTTATCAATGTTTCTTGACTGGTTAGGTTCATAGTGGGTCAACTGCTCAATGATGACAATTTTCCCATTGTGAGGAAATAGCATGGTGCAAAAGATCGAGGAAGCTACAACTTGCATGGAGTACATGTAGCTTCATCAGAAAATGATATTGTAATCCAATTGGGAATATATGACTTCAATGTCTATAAGAATTGTCTTACCCCCTAATTCCACCAGAACGTTTTGATACATGTCCTCTGGTTGGGATGGTCTATTGTCATAAGATTGAAGGGTGATGGCCGAGGGGATTAACTTGGGTGAACCACATTGTTACCTTACCATTTTGGACATGATGCAAGTAGATTCTCCTTCGTCAATAATGCAATGATGAACGATGATATTCTGGATTTTGATAGGAATCTAGAATGTCACTAATGATGGGAGTCGTGGGTCTTCTTTGTCTAATTCAAATGTGATTATATGGGTGTCTACAGGATCTAAAGCCCCCAATTGTGAGAGTAATTCCTTTCGTTGGGAAGGGAAGGTCTAAAGAACTTCCAAGATTGACATGGAAGCTGGTGATTGTGCTATATTTTCAATAAGGTTGTAGCTATGGGATTCTTGGGCATGCGGATTATGCACTTTCTTGCATAATGGTGCACGAAGCATGCAGGTGATGGATTTAGTGTTAGGAAGAAGGATCATCAAAGGTTGTCTAGTTGGTGTATGGGAGGCTTACGAGGTGGCAGGTAATGGATCAGGAGGTGCACCGTATTTGTGACTGTGAGTTTACAAAAGCATTTCCTCTTCAATGGTGAGGAGGATACTATGGTCAATGGTATTATCAGGATGGGATTGCCTTGGGGGAGGGAACTATCCTTGTTGATGTGAGTGTTGGGTCTCTTATGTTTTCATCTTAATGACTCCTTGGTGAGGAATTAGGTTTTTCAACATCGCCAATTGTGGTGGCTGTATGTAGTTGGGAGGTACTTGCAGTGGTCCTTGGGGGGAAAGAGGGAAAGGGGGGTTCATATATTCCTTCATTTGCTTGAAATAGGATATTTGGGGGAAATTATGGGTGTAATGGCCATACTCGCCACATAATGCACATGGGAAGTTGGTTTGAAGGTTATTATTCCTTCTTTGGCATGGTTTTCCATTGTTGTTTCCCCTTTGGGGATTTTGGTTCACCTATTTTTGGTTTCCCCTTGTTGGGGGATTTGGCTATTGGGGGTTGCCTCTTGTCCTTGGTTTCTATTCTTCCCTTTTCACTGTTTATTATTGGGTGCATTAGGGGGATTTTTTGTATTCAATTTTTCAAAATATTGAACTTGTTGAATAGGTGAGGGTTGGATAAAATTTACCCATGCCTGTTGCTTCCAATCTCTTGGGGAAACAGGTTGAGGTGGGCCAGGGAAGGGGTAGTAAGGGTTACTTTGGGGAGGTACATATTGGTTGTATGAAGTGGAGTTTCCCCCCATAGGGGTGGGAGTATATGATGAGGGTGGTAAAGGTACCACCTGTTGTACAAGTATTGGGTGAATGGGGGGGGTAGGTACCGGTGGTGCCATGATTAGAGGGGGGAGCCATGAATGGTGGTTGGTGTGGTGGGGGAGGGTAGTATGGGATTCTCCCATATGCTGGGTGGTAAGGATTGGCCCCAAAAATGGGTATTTATTGAGTGTGTGGTTGAATATGGTCCATGGACCCAATCAACCCATCGAAAATGTCCAAATTTCTAGGTTTGTCTTAACCAAATGGTAAAGGGAGATGAGAATAAAGTAGTATGGTATAGAGGAAAACCGATTAAGAATAGATTAATTCAAATTGTTGGGCCTTAGTGATGGCCTCGTATTCATTTTGGGGGAAAGTAGTGGAAAAATCCTTGGTGAGGAGGGGGACTAGTGATCTGAGGAACCATTCTAGTCATTGTTGGGGTGTGGTATCATCTTTGAAAATAATTCCTCTTCTTCGCCATCATGGATATGATCGAATATATGGATGGTCAATGTTTGTTTGAAGTCTAATAGGATTTCCAAGACAATTTCATGATGCACTAGGATTTCCAAGACAATGTTTGTGAGTTGTGATGGGTATTGGTTCCCAAAAATTAGATCCAACCAATGATGATCCTAGTACAATGACACTTACTCGTGTATGTTAAGGTTCTGATGATGTATCAACCAAGTGGGGGATACCTCCCAAAATTGGGGGGAGCTTTTTCAAACATCTAGAATGATGAGGATGTTGTGGTTCTCCTATGATTCTAGACTATGTGTGGATATGTGGAAGTGATAATGAGAAGAACTGATAGAATAAATTATTTTATATATTACCAAAACAATGTATTCATAAATTGCATGTAATCAAATGGTGACAATCATACACAATATAAAAAAATAACTGGTAGTTTGGTTGGTTTTTTTCGACTGCACATGGAGGAATATAAAAAAAGAATGCATGTGTCCTATTTTATGTAACATCCTTCCTCTCAAATAGCACTAGACCTCCAAAAAATTAATCGACAATGGGGCCAAAACCCACTTGAGGAGATACTAGTCAACGAATGAAAAATTAGTTATAATGAGGGGTGAAGGGGACATATCTCGAAAGTACTGGTGATATTTCCCCAAATCCATTCAAAATATGACTAAGGGTCATTTTCATCTCAAAAATTCCACCTTGGGTAGATAAAACCTATGTTTTGGCCACTAAGTCACCTCGATCAAGCACGACATTTATATTTTTGACGTCAGAAATCCATCATATGATGGATGCTTTCCAAGGGTTAGGTGACCCAAGGAGGAACTTACAAAACAAATGTGCCTTGGCCTTCAGCCCTTCATGGGTTCCTCCCTGCCTTATGGTGTACAAATTCCTTATTTGGAGGATTTTGGTATCCTAATTCATAAATTTCTAAGTATCAAGTGAGAAATGATGATGAGGAGTTATTTGGATGCATATCCCCAAAATCGTAACTTAGACTACCAAATTATTTTTTGTTCCTCCTGTGGAGGTTAGAAGTGGGTTGATTATGGTTTCTTTTATAATTCTAAAGTGGGATGTGAAGTTGGAGTCATGGAACAACTTTGTTGATTAAGAGTGGTGTGAGAAAATATTTTTTCAAACAAGTGAGTCCCTTCTTATTCTCCCATATTGCTTATGGGCACGAGGAGAAGAGAATACTACGGTCTCAAGTATCCAACAAGAAGCTCTTGAATATGTGATGATTTGTGAAATACGTTATAGTGAGTGATGAATTTTTAATAAGTTAAGTGAGAAAATTTTGGCATGTGGACATCGATTGGTCCTTTACAATGGTTGCTTACCTCTAACTTACTATATTTCAAAAAACATCCTTGTAGAAATTGAAAAATCCTTAAGAAACTATCATGGTGCACATGCGAGTCCTTACTTATGATGTTAAATATCCATAGGTTGTTTTTTAATCTAATAAAAATTGAAAACTATTCCTATATTGTGAAGATGTGGGCATGTATGAGCCCTTACAATGCTTTAAACTTCCTAAGTAATTTACTCTAGAAATTTAAAACTATCCTAAGATTACACATGTGGGCATATGTGGGCCTTTACAAATATTTTTAGATTATGTTTCAATAAGATAAGACATATTGACCTCTCCTAGAGATTTATTTTATAAAGGGAGATGAAGACTTCTTTAGGAAATCGTTTTTTTATTTTATTTCCAATATCACACTATGGTGCGAGGAAAGAGCATACTCCAAGATCCCCTAAATAAGTTTATAGTCCGAAATTAATGTGATGATTTTGTAAAATAAAAGAAACAATTAAAATTCACATGCTAAACTTTAAGCCATCTATGTGGAAAATAAGGAAGTAAAATATGAAAGAGGTTCTTTTTAGCCTCCCTAAATGTCTATGTGTGGTCTAAGATATCGATGGAAGAGTGAATATGAAGCCTTCTATTGATGGATTTTACAACATTTCTTAAATAAAATCTAATCTAATTGGTGAAAATGGGCTTCTCAAGCCTTACAATTTAAAAAAAGAGAGAACAATGCATGGTTAAACAAAGAACATTCGCATACAGAGCACAAAAGTGCACATTGAGATATTTATGAAAGAGAGTGAGACTTCATGGACAACGCATCTATTCAAACTGAACCAACACGCACACGTGGAAATGTCTAGATGAAAATTTTTACTGCCTTCTCTCAAACAAAAGTTGAATTTTGTTGTTTGAGGGTGTGGGTAGGCCATTTCTTGGTCCTGCAAACAACAAAAAGTGAGAGGAACAACTCTAGAATCTTAATTGAGGAGGAATTGTGATTTAAATCCCTAGTATGGTCACCAAACTATTTGGGGTCTTTTTCCACAAGAGTGATCAAAAGAGATTCCCTTAAATACCCCAATAATCTAGCAAGGAATAAGATAAACATGGTTAGCAAGTTAGTGGACCTACAAGTTAGAAAACAAGATACAAAACTAGCAAATAACAACTAAGAATGAGAAACAAACTGAACTAACATAAACAAGTAATGTATGAAATTGAACACATGGAATGGTTATCCAATAGAAATGAATCTTCGAATTGAGTGCACCAAGAGGATAAATATGGTACAATGAATCCCCTATTCCTCCTAAGAGAGGGTTCTTCTATCCCTCAAAAACTAGAGCTATCACTCTCCAATGGCGTGTCTAGAATGGTGAAAACTACCCAAGTCTTAGCTTCACAATAGGTGTAAACATTGCTCAATACAACACTTTCTCAAAATTATGTCTCAAGGGAAATATGGCTTTCTCTAAGAAATTTTTGAACAACATAATAATGTTATGGATTCTTCCTCTTTTTTGGATATAATGATCCTCTATTTATAGGAGGATTGCAATAATTTTCTCAACTAGTTACAAGCGTTAATGGGAGGTCTTTAATGGTACCTCCCATCCATTTCATTGATCTCAAGGTGGAGTTTTTGGGTGATTTTGGGTATGGGGGAGATCCAATTCATCCCATAAGTGGTTGAGATCTTACCATAATCATCAATGCATTGTTTCTGCATATGTTTGGGTTTTTTGACTGTCAGTCGCGTAGTTCATGCAGTGTGCATATTGGATGTTGTGTTATCCTATGCATATTTCCACACACTACTTTTGTCGAATACGCATGGAACTTCATAACCATTTTATATATTTTTGTGGGTATCTTGCCAAATTGAATTTGAACATTCCATAATTATTGGTAGTATGTTGTGTTGTTTTTTTCATCCATTGGTTTTATTTTTCTAAGCAATTTTTTGGTGATAACAATGTCATTTCCTCTTGAAGGTTCCAACTGCGTTCTCATGTCCTTAGGAACATGGATATAAACTAGAAAACCAAAGATCCAAAAATTCACTATATCAATTTTCCCTCTTGTGAATGCCTCCTCGGGAGTCTTTTCCTCCAAGATACTATGAGGACTCCTATTTTGAACACAAACTACAGTGTTGCATAATTATACCCTGTAACATTTCCTTGGAAGCTTCATTTATGGTCCATTTCTTCCTCTATACAACCCCATTGTGTTGTAGGTTGAAAGGCATTGTTAGCTCCCTCTTAATCCCTTCTTCCTTACAAAAATTCTTGAACTTATTTGAGTTATACTCACCTCCATTGTCTGTTCTCAAAAATTTGATATTCTTCTCTGCCTGATTCTCCATAAGAGATTTTAACTCCTTGAATCGAATGAAGACTTCATACTTGGTATTTATGAATAAAATCCATGTCCTCCTAGAATAATCATCAATAAAGGTCACATAATATCGACAACCACTTGTGGATGGAACTGACATCGATCCACACACATATGAATGTAGAAGATCCAATATCTCCTTGGATCTACTGTCACTTATTTAAAAATAAACCTTGGTATTCTTGCCAAGTGTGTAATAACCCTAGGACAAACCCCAAATGTAAATGTAAATACAATTCTACTTAGGCTAGTGAGTCGAGATGCTGAAAGACCAAGTATATCTGTGAAGTAAATGTAAATGTATTCACATGAAAATATTAATGAAAAATACATCACTGCGTGTAGACCAACCAATTAAAAGAGTATGGAAGAATAAACTCCAATAGGAAGGGAAAGGAGGATAAGATCCTAGGAAGGAGCTAATCTAGAGGGATTAATTCCAAAGGAATATTATAATGTTATTACTAAATACTAAGGTATGGATACAACTTATGTTATCCTAAGTTCTTATCGAAAGGGAATGAATCACAAGTGGAGAGAAAGGAGTTTGTTGAGGGCCATGTGTCATTAAGGGAAGATGCACATACATGTAGGGGAAATTTCCATTTTCTCATTCACCATTCATGCATTCCATGACTCCTCGATTCCTTCCTTCATGGATTTTTCAGTTATCCATCATACCTCCTTGTCATGAACAACACACCTATACCTTAACCAAGATAGTAATTTACATGTACATGTTCCTATACTTGGTGAGATGAAGAGTTGGAATGAAGAAGTGAATTTTCAGTCCCATGGGATACTGAAGAGACAGGTTGTCAGGCCCATGAGCAACTCTCTCTAGGTGAGAGACTTGATGGGAATTTCTTTCCTAAAGGTGCCAAACTGAAGCCATAGGGATCTGAGACTTCCTGTTTGACCTATTTATTAAGACCCAGAAAAGAAATGGGGAAGATGAAGGACTGTTGAGTAGAGAAGGGGCACATTTCCTAGGGTTGGACAGGCATGTGGGGAATGAGGGACTATAGGCTTTCAGATTGAGTTGGCACCTATGAGAGCATTTTTCTTGTTGTTTGAGATACATCAACCTGCTTAAGATTTCCTCTAGTTTGGTGGAGTTTAGTCCCAACTCGGGGGTGAACCACTTCTGAGACTGCTATTTAGCGTGGTCTAAGGCTGGGAGGACCGTGGAAGGTTTGCACATAGTTGGTGGTATTTCTATCAAATATATAATTGTCAATTGTGTATTAAATTACATGTTGCAACTTTATTTATGCATTTTCTCTTATGGGTTTTTCATGTGTATGTTGCATGTGTATTTTCCATTATATTTTTGTATAAAATTGTCCATTTGCATAGTTTCTATATGTTTTAAATATTTTATATAGTTCCAATTTCATTTCATGTGGCATAGCCTAGCACTGGGGTGGTTTGGGATGATACAATGTGCTATCAATCTCCCATTTTCAAGACTGAGCCTGGAAGGACCGAGAAAATTGAAATTGAAGAAAATTTTCATAGATAATTGAAGTTATAGTGTGCCCATGGGTACCAAGAGGGCATTGAGAGAACAATTGGATTGTCTTGAAGATATTAGGAGGTGTAGCAATTCAAGAAATCCAGTAGAGGAAAGAAACCACAACAACCATTGATTTGGGCCACAAGATTAGATTTGGGCCGTTGGATCTCTTTGGGAGAAGACAAATTTCTCACAACCATAGGATCTGGATAAGGTGTGTTGTCATTAACACCAAAGTCCTTCAGAAATCTTTGCTCCGATATCTTTCCTTCTTTTTTTTGAAGGGAGGAAAAATCCTCAAAGTCCCGAAGTCCTGGAGTGAATCTACATCGTAGATCACTATGAGGAGTACCAATCATTGGATTGGTCGAGTATAGATCTAGGTTGTTGGATCAAACCCCATACTAGAAGAGAATCATGTGTGAGAAGATCATATCCCAGCCATTATATCTGCACATAGGATAATATGAGTCGTAGATATCATGGCATTCTGAAGATTCGGCACCCCCAAAAAAGTTGGTGATTATTGTGCGGAGTAGGGAAAGTCCTGAAGTCCCGAACTTGAGATAATATCATAACTTTTCATTATTGAGGAAATGTGTCAGTAGATTAGTGAGTATCCATAAGTTTGACCATCTAGAGGATCATTGTTGAAAAGGCTTCTAGTGTGAAAAGGACTGAAGCCTAGAGTCAATCCCTGTCGTCCGTTGATGGGTGAGCGTCAATTGTGGATCTCTGTGTTTTGTCGATTCAACATTTGAAATTTCAAGTTTTTGGTGATGATAAACAATGATAACTCTTGAAGCCCGAAGTTCTGGATGAGATCTCAGCCGTCAACTACAGGAGGAGTGAGAGTCGTTAATATCGAATTCGGAATTTGAAAATTCGCAAGGCAACACATGTTAGAGTCTCACAACTCCCAAAGGATGGAGTCTTGGAGCTCCTATTGACCATATATCTTAACAAGGAGTGTGGACCATTGATCTGTGGGCACTCCAAGAATTCACCAATTTGACATTCGGGTGATATATGGTGTGGTATTGTAAAATATTCTGAATCTTGAAGCTACAAAGATAGAGAGCACCGGTTTAGTTTGCCAGTTCGATGTTCAAGTGATTTTTTTGTTGTGTGGTCAAAAATTATGAAGCCCGAACCTCTGAAGAGCTAGAGTAAAGAAGTTCTGGTCTAGGAATTTTCCAATTCGACATTAAGGGAACTTAGCATGTTCTGTGGTCAAAACTTCTGAAGCCTGAAGATTTGGAGCGACAGAGTCCTGAAGATCCAGAGAAGTGTCATTAAGGGAATATGCCACTTTGTCATTTGGGGGGAATGTCTCTTTGTGTTGAGAAATCCTCCGAAGCCCAAATATATGGAGCACCAGAGTTCCAAAGCTTCGATGAAGCGACGTTCAGGTGAAGTGTTAGAAAATCTTCTGAAGCCTGAATTTCTGAAGCACCAGAGCCCCGAAGCTCTAGATAAACACCATTTTGGTAAGCGCCTAGTTCTAACCTACGATCACATGAGTTTTGGGTCGAAATAAAGGGGTCTAGTGCCCGAAAAATTGATTTTTTGATAAAGAAAGGGGGCTTAAAGTAGGAGCACATGGGTTTTTGAATTGTATGGACCTGCATTTGAGGGAAAATAAAAAATTCTTGTGAAACTTAAGAGAGGATCCAATGTAGTTACAAGAGATAATTCGACTCTCTAAGAATATCATCGGGACAATGTTTTCCCTCATAGAAAGGATGAATTATCAAATAACCATAAATTTCTACTCAAAACTCATAATTGAGCATGGAATAAGGCATTGTAAAGGTCTTCAAAAATAGAATAAAATTTTTCACCTAGAAAATCGATCTGGATAGTCATTTTCTCAGGAAATCAGAAGAAGGAATTATAATGAAATACTAAATTAGAATTGTTCCTAATTTCATACAATTGATGAATCAAATTATCCTAGTAGGTTTTGTTGGCTGCATATTTTGTAGAGTTAACAACATTTAGATCAGAACATGATCAACACAGAGTTTAGAGGGATGGAAGATACACATGAGGGTTATATTTAGGATGAAGATATTTGAGGGATGTATGTCAATATGGGCAATGAAGGTACAAACTCAAATGGTCATGGACATGAGAAGGAAGAAAACACGAACTTGGTGGAGACCATTAAAATTTTGCAGTAGGATGTCCAAGTCTATATAGATGATAATGAGAGGCTTATGAAATCCAAGGAGAAGCAAGAGGATTTCAACATAGAGTTAATGCAGAGCTTGGAAAAAATAGAAAAGAATATGGATAAGGATAATGCCTCAAGAAAATCAGGAAGTCATAGGTCTCCTGGTGAGAGGAGAAGATAAAGAAGTGTTGGAAGACATCACCATTACTCCTGGGGGCATTCCACTAGGAGAGAACATGGTAGCTCAATTACATCCCCTGTCAGGAAGCATAAAAGGAGGTCTCGGGAGGATGAGCTAGAAGGAGAAATGAACAAAATCAAGCCTCCTACTTTTGATGGTGAGCACAAAAATGATGAATATGTTGAAACATGGTTTCTAGGCATGAGGAAGTATTTTCAATTGCCTAATTACTCTTCACATGTAGAGGGAAGAATTTCCATCTATCAGCTCAAGGGAATGGCATCCATGTGGTGGGACCAATTTGTGCAGGTACAACACATTAACGAGAAAAATTTTACTTGGAAAGAATTCAAGAAGCATTTTCAAAATAAATACTTGACTAAGAGATACTATGACAAAAAAATGAATGAGTTATTCGAACTCAAGCTTGGGAGAATGACCATAGATGAATATGAAATACGGTTTTTAGAACTGCTAAGGTATGTTTCTTTCATCAAGGAAGACCCAGTTAAGATTCAAAGGTATTTGAGTGCACTGCCATCATTCATCAGTGATAAGATACAATATGATGATCTAAAAACTTTAGAGGAGACCATAAGGTGAGCTAAATTCCTTTATGATCAACACAAATGATGGACAATTTTACAAAACGATTGGGAAGATAAGAAGAAAATAAAGATGTAATAGAGGAAGAAGGGAACTAATCCACCATTATTTAGAAATAATCCTTAGGGTCGGACAACTTTTAGAGAACCCATAATGATTGAGAAAGGGGGGAAAGACCAAGGAATCCACCTATTAAATGTTGGGGTTGTGGGGGAGATCATATGTTTAGATATTTTCCTCATAAAGGTGATAAAGTGAGGTTTGTTCACATTGTACAACAAGCTGAGATAGTGGAGGAAATGGGAAGAAATTTAACTAGGATCTATGTAGCCCTAAACAAAAAGCAAGATGAGTTTCAATCACATGTGATTGAAGTGGAAGGTAAGATCAACCGCCAAACCATTTATATTTTAATTAATTTAGGAGTTATTCATAGTTATATCGATCCTAAAATGGTGGAAATATTTAATTTTCCAAGAAGATATCTTGGAAGCTCTTGGTCGGTGAAGCTAGATACTAGAGCTAAAAGAAAAATTAATGAGATGGTTAAGTCATGTCCAATGGACATGAATGGACTGAGCACCAGGAAAGACTTGAACATCCTACCTTTAGGTTACTATGACTATATAATTGGTATGGATTGGTTGGACCAAGACCATGCTATCCTATATTATCATAATAAGGCATTTACTTACTGGGATGAGGAAGGGAACCTAAGGACAATACATGGAATTCTCAGGGCAATAACTGTAGATAAATTTCAGCATTATAGTTGAAGAAACGTTACATAAAAGGGTGTTAAACATTTGCAGCACATATGGAAGATACACCTAAAGATAGGGTGCCAAATATTGAATATTATGAAGTCCTAAAAGTTTGAAGATGTATTTAAATAAATACCAAGTTTACCCCCTAAAAGAGATATTGATTTCTCCATCAATGTAATGCTTGGAGCAAACCCAATATCCAATACCCCTTACAAGATGAGTACACCATAATTGAAGGAGTTACAAATGAAAATTGAAGAGATTATGAAGAAGGGGTATATACACCCAAGTGTATCACCTTGGGGTGCCCCAGTATTATTTGTGAAGAAAAAGGATGGAACATTGAGGCTTTGCATTGACTTTAGGAAGTTGAACAAGGTAATTGTGAAGAATAAGTATCCTTTTCCAAGGATCAATGACCTCTTTGATCAGTTGAAAGATGAAAAAATATTCTCCAAGGTTGATTTTAGGTCAGGTTATCACTAGGTAAGAATTAAAGAAGAAGACATCAACAAGACTAATTTTGGAACAAGGTATGGGCATTATGAGTTCACACTGGTGCCATTTCGGTTATAAAATGAACTACTTGTCTTCATGTGTTTAATGAATGGTATTTTCGGAGAATACTTATATA
Source organism: Picea glauca (assembly GCA_000966675.3). NCBI lineage: Eukaryota > Viridiplantae > Streptophyta > Pinopsida > Pinales > Pinaceae > Picea > Picea glauca. The sequence continues at coordinate 310,792 of JZKD02S0114605.1, read as the reverse complement.
AGTTTTTCATTTTATTTTTAGATGAAATTCTTATATATTCTAATTTGGAGGAAGAGCATGAACAACACTTGAGGATGGTGTTACAGTTGTTAAGGGAGCATCAATTGTATGCCAAATTGAGCAAGTAATCATTTTATCAGAAGAAAATTCTTTATTTGGGGCATATCATTTCAGAGGAAGGGATATGAGTAGATCCTAAAAATATTGAGGCCATTAGAGGATGGTCAACACCAAATAATGTGACATAGGTCATATCATTCATGGACCTTGCAGGCTACTATATACGGTTTATTGGAGGAATCTCAAAGATGTCACACACGGTCACTTCCTTTCAAAAGAAAGGGGTGATGTTTCAGTGGAATTTGGATTGTTGAAAGATTTTTCAACACTTGAAGCAATTATTAACAAGTGCTCCATTACTAAGGATTGTTACTCCAAATGAAGACTACAATGTATGCATTGATTCATGTAAATAAGGGATTGGTGGAGTCCTCAGTCAAAATGGGTATGTGGTATTCTATGAATCAAGGAAGTTAAAGGAGTGTCCAAGGCACTATGCTACTCATGATTTGGAGTTGGCAGCCATAGTGCATTCCTTGAAAATGTTGAGGCACTACCTCATGGGAAAAATGTTTGAGTTGAGGACATACCACAATGGTCTGAAATATTTTTTTGGACAACCAACTTTAAATGCCAAGAAAAGCAGGTGGTTAAAATTTCTCATTGAATATTAATTTGATATAAATCATATGAAAGGGAAAGAGAACAAGGTGGCTGATGCAATTAGTAGAAGAGTGCATGATTTTCATGCTACAACCATTATCATGTACCAATCATATTTGAAAGACAACATCTTAGAGGTTGCAAAATCATATTTGCAATACATGGAAATAATAACAAAATTAAAGAAAGGTATTTTGCAGCAGAAAATGGAAGACTACAATATTGGAAATGAGGAAATTCTCATGTACATGGGAATAATTTATGTACCCAATTATCAGGAATTGAAAAATACAATATTAAGAGAAATTGTAAGGTAGCTAGAGAGGTAGTGGGGGGCGCCAGAGGGCCCATAGTGATAATAGTGGAGGCCATTCAATGTAAGGTGGAATAGGTCCACTATATTATTAAATAAGGCTCACTATGGTAGTTAGATATAATAAATTGGTAGTTAGATACAATAAATGTAAGAGGACTTCTTCGAAGGTTCTACTTCTAGAATATTCCTCCTCTAGAATGTTCTTAGGTGATGGTAGCACTATATAAAGGGATTCAAGCAATGTAATGGGACATGAAAAGAGTATTGTATTTGGAGCAGTATCTCAATAGGAGGATGCCCCCTCGAAGAGGCAAGTGAACAAGAGAGGATCCCTTCCATAATAGGATCCATTGCATGGTGTTTCCCTAATCTAAGGGCTTGATATAATAAAGTGGTGGTTTTTCTATATTGTTATATGAATATTTTTGGTGTTTATTTATTCAAGTATAATATCACTTGTGGTTCTTAACAATTGGTATCAAATCACTTTCCTTGGTAGACATTGTGGGCAAATATTTTTTATTTTTGCAGATTTTTCTTTTTTGAAGAAGAGAAATGAGGGCCGCAAAATTCCATAAATTTTCAGTATATTTCTGTACAAAATTTGCAGAAATAGGTTGTAGATCTGATATCCTCTCAAAAAAACACCCAATTTGAAAAACAAAATCGTTTAAAACGGAGCCCGGGAAGCCAAGATATTGAAGTTTTAAAATCTACAAATTTTCAGGGTTTTTTCCGCGGACGACGACACACATTTTTTTTTATTTTTGTAGTATATGGAGGCCGAATTTGCCCATTCAAATTACAAATATTATTTCCTCTCACAATTTCACCCAATTTCAAAGACAAAATCACTTGAAACGGAGTCTGGGAAGTGAATTTATGAGCATTTTAAATTCAGTAGTTTGTTAGGGTTTTTCCATAAAAAGTCGTTATTTTGTGTCATAACTTCTTGTTCTATTTTTTGGGTTTTTTCATGATGAATGTGGGACCGAAGAGTTCATAGGTTGATCATATGTCTATTTCCTCTCAAACCCTCAAAATTTTTTTTACAAATTGTTGACAAATTCAAATCCCAATTGTATGCCACATTGGATGTTAGATTGCATGACCTTGCAGATGGCCTCAATGATAGTTTCCGTAGTATTCAAGATTCATTGGATAGAATGCAGGAGAGATTTATTATGGAGAACCTCGAGGATGAATATAATCAATAAATGTATGCTTGGTATGATTTTGAGGCTGATTGTGATGATTGGTATATGGATAGTTGTCGTTTCTAGGATGACAACCACTTCCATATTTTATTTGATGAGTCTACTCCACCTTTTGTAGAGAACATCAATGTCCCACATCAGGAGCTAGTTACTAGCATCCAGCCTACATATTCTACAATGGTATTGTTCCTTCCAAATTCATCTTTGATCCTCTCCCACTATGTTTATTAATATTCTTATTTGGAACCACATGATAGGTGTCAATATTGGGAGCATCATTTTCAGTTGGTTATTGGGTGTCGATATCTTCCATGTGGGGTTCACATGAGAAATTGGACATGGGACCCTTGCTTACAATGGTGGTTGGACTACTTCATCATGGTGGCTTTCATTTCTGAATGGGACCCTGGTTATCTACTCTACTTCAATACTATGGCCCACACTTATCCATGGGACCCTGGTATATAGTCGTACATCAAGCATAGAGGACAACGCTTTCACAAGGGGGATGTAACGTAGGGTAGCTAGAGAGGTAGGGGGGGGGTCGAAGGGGCCCAGAGTGATAATAATGGAGGCCATTCAATGTAAGGTGGACTAGGTCCACTATATTATTAAATAAATCCCATTATGGTAGTTAGATATAATAAATGTAAGAGGACTTCTTAGAAGGTTCTACTTCTAGAAGATTCCTCCTCTAGAATGTTCTTAGGTGATGGTAGAACTATATAAAGGGATTCAAGCAATGCAATGGGACATGAAGAGAAGTATTGTATTTGGAGATGAAGCTCATTAGGAGGTTTCCCCCTTGAAGATGCAAGTGAACAGGAGATGATCCCTTCCATAATAGGATCCATTATATGGTGTTTCCCTACCCTAAGGGTTTGATAGTAATAAAAGAGATTTTGCATATTGTTTTCTATATTGTTCTTTGAATCTTTGTGGAATTTTTGTATGCAAGTATTTGGTTCTTACCATAAATACATAATGTGCCTTAGGCCGGGAACCCAGGATACCATAAAACTCTTGCAGTTGTCAAGAGCCAATATTATTGGTCAGAAATGAAGAAAGACTTTGTTGATTTAATTACCGAATGTTTGGAGTGTCAAAATGTCAAGAATGACCATAGACACCAAACCATTTTTCTACAGCCATTACCCATTCCTGAGTGGAAATGGGAATTGAAACAATGGACTTCATCATCAAACTGCCCAGAACAAGCAAGCATCATGACTCTATCTTGGTAGTGGTGGATAAGATTACCAAAACTGCCCATTTTATTCTAGTAAGGTTCACTCACAAGGAAGCCAATGTTATTGATATTTATACGAGAGAAGTTGCTTGATTCCATGGTATACCCAAGACAATTATGTGTGATAAAGATCCAAAATTAACATCAATTTTTTGGAAAGGATTATTTAAGGGATTTAGAATGAACTTGAATTTTATCACAACTTATTATCCAGAATCAGATGGACAAACAAAGAGGGTGAAACAAGTGATTAAGGACATGTTGAGGATGCATGTGATGGATAAACCATAAAAATGGGAATACTACCTATAGTTAGTAGAGTTTTCTTATAACAATGGGTACCAAGAATCTCTAAATATGAGCCCATTTCAGGCACTTTATGGAAGAAGGTGAAAAACATCGGTAAGTTGGGAGAACCTAGTAGATAGAGATGTCGTTGGGCCAAAATTACTTAGGGAAATGGAAGAGAAAATATTTAAAATAAAATAAAAATTAAAGGATGCTCAAGACAAGCATAAAACCTATTCTAATAACGGAAGAACTCACAGGGAATTTAAAGCGGCCATCCATGTATTCTTGAAAGTAAAGGACAACAAAAGTTCCCTGAAGTTGGGAAATTGTTCAAAGTTGGTAGCTCATTCTTGTGGTTCGTTTGAAATCCTAGAGAGGATTGGGCATGTAGATTACATGCTTTCCTTTCCTACATCAATGTATATTCACAATGTATTCCATCTATCATTGCTCAAAAAGTATATACTTGATGCTAATCATGTCATTGATTGGAATGTGATTTAGGTGGAGCAAGAAGGTTCCTTTTAAGTGCATCTAGTGTGAATAGTATCCCGAGAGATCAAACAACTCTAGAATTGAGTCGTGGATCTAGTAAATGTCTAATGGAACTGGTACAGTCCTCAAGATGCAACTTGGGAGCACAACGATGTTAAGTCGATAGAATACCCATATCTTTTTAGGATTTTTGAAATTTTGGTTGTATGTGTGTATATATTTCACTGAGGAAAGTGCAAAAATAATGGGAGGGGAATATAATACCCCTAGGACAAACCCCAACTGTAAATGAAAATAAAACTGTACTTAGGATGGTGAGGCGATAAGAAGAAATAACAAGTATATATGTGAAGTAAATGGAAATGTATTCACATGAAAATATTAATAAAAAATACATCACTATGTGAAGACTAACCAGGTAAAAGAGTATGGGGGACTAAAATACACTAGGAAGGGAAAGGGAGCTAAGAGCATAGGAAGGGGCTAAGATAGAGGGCTTAATTCTAAAGGAATACTATAATATTATTCCTAAATAATAAGGTATGGATATAACTTATGTTATCCTAAGTTCTTATGGGAAGAGAATGAATCACAACTGGAGAGAAATGAGTTCCTTGAGGGCCATGTGTCATTGAGGGTGCATGCACATATATGTGGTGGAAATTATTCCATTTTTCCATTCATCATTCATGCATTCCATCACTCCTCCATTCCTTCCTTCATGGATTTTTCAACTATCCATCATACCTCCTTGTCATGAACAACGCACATGTACCTTACCCAAGACAATACTTTACATGTACCTATTCCTTACTTTGTAAGATAAAGAGTTGGACTGAAGAAGTGGGTTGTCAGGCCCGTGGGATACTAATGAGATGTGTTGTTAGGCCCGTGAAAAACTCTCTCTGGGTGAGAGACTTGGTGGGAATTTCTTTCTAGAAGGTGCCAAACTGAAGCCACAAGACTCTGAGACTTCCTATCTTGCATGTTTTTGAAGCCCCATAAAGGAAATGGGGCAGCTGAAGTACTGTTGAGCAGAGAAGGGGCACATTTCTTGGGGTGGGAAAAATGTGTGGGGAATGAGGGACTGTAAGTTTTCAGATTGAGTTGGCACCTATGCGAGATTTTTTCTTGTTTTCTGAGATACATCAGCCTGGTTAAGACTTCATTTACCCTAGTGGAGTTTAGTCCCACCTTGGGGGTGACCCACTGCTAAGATTGTTGAGCAGCGTAGTCTAAGGATGGGAGGACTGTGGAAGGTCTTCATGCAGTTGGTGGGATTTCTATCAAATATAAGTGTCAATTGTGTGTTAAATTACATGCTTCAACTTTAGTTATGCATTTGTTCTTATGGGTTTTTCCTGTGTATGCTGCATGTGTATTTTCCATTATATTTTTGTATAAAACTGTATATTTGCATAATTTTTGTATGTTTTAAATATTGTATATAGTTGGATTTTTTTTTACGTGGCATACCCCAACATTGGGGCAGCTAGGGATGTTACAAAGTACACAACCTCTGCAATGTACTCCCTGGTGTTCAGTTCGAAACTCTAGAAGACCTGTAACCATTTTCCTTAATATTTCTAGTGCACGGTGATGTAAGTGTCCCGATATCCTACATGAAAGCTTGCATATATTATCATTATAACACACTAGGGCCTTATATAACTAACTTGGTTGCTTGTATATACTAGCATCACGAGTCCCAATGGATTCTACTGAGTCATGATTCACTCCCTTTGGACAAGAAAGAACCTTCCCATCAATGAATGCCACTACATACCCTCTGTCCTACATGGAATATATAGATAGTAGGTTCGTATTGAGCCGAGGTACAACACTTCACTCATATTGAGATTATTTTTAGACTTCAGTTGAAACAAATTTGTTCCAACTCCCTTGACTGCATACTTGGAATTATCTCCAAGTTCCACATGCAATCGTGATGTATGCTCTATTAGACCGGTGAGTTATTTTTGTGACCATGTCATATGATGAGAAGCTAAATTATCGGCCAACGAAGTCTCCATGCTGACCTACCCATAACCATCATAATAAAAATACTCATGTAGTGTTGTAGTAAAAAATGTGTCTCAATATGATCCCCTTCTCTTCAAATCCAAAGATTTGATACCATGTCAATTTTAATATGCAACTCTATGTGACTAATTTTCATATCTAAAAATTTATTCCTAGTGAGCTAATAGTAAACCCTACTTGTTATCACTAAAAACTTTTACACTAAAAATTATTGACTGAAATTAGATGTAGTGGAAACAACGAGATCAAAGTTTAATCATCAACACATATATGAGACAAAAAAATGTGTTCTATAAACCTATTAATTTCAGAAATTCTGAGGGAAAAACCAACCCTCCCAATCAATACGAAGCCACCAAAATCCGAGGACAACCTTTTCCTCCAATAACCATACAAATCAGAAAACCAAAACTAAACAATTCCTTGGAAATATTCTCTACCCACAAATCTGCTGCAAACCACCTATATGGCCTGCTAAAATCACTCATATTTTTATTGATGTCATCCTGTACAGACTTGATCTTGTCCAAAAAACTTGTATGTGATTCACCTTACTGCAACCCATGTATATATGTGATTGTATCCACTGCGACCAGTGTACTTATGTGATTCACCTTCCTACAATCTGCATACAAGTACAGAAAACTTGGCCTCCTTCACATATGTGTCCTTCCTCACTTTACACATTTGATCCAAAAACCTTAGGTTATAATTCCTAGGTGCATAAGTCTCATTTCCATAATTGTTGCATGCCCTAGAACAAGTGTTTACTCACTTATGCTAACTCTATGATTCCATAATGATGAAATGTCACAATGAATTATCTCTTTTATATACAATTCTAATGAGTGAGTTTAGGATCTCTTCCTAAAATCAAAAATTAATTAGAATATTTGAATCCCCTTTGTGGGTGTGGCACTCCCCCACAATCCCACAAAGCCCATCAACTTTCCCATGAGACTATAGCCTCATTCCAAGGATGCCTTCATTGAAACGAAAGGTATATCTGGTGCCAAAAAAAATTCCCACATGCTTGATCCCTTGGCCTCTTGTGGGAATACCTCTTGAATATACAAAATCAACATTCCCTCTTAGAGAGGGAGGTATTCTCCACCACTCCTATCTTGTCCCATAAGTAGACAATCTTCCTTTTCACTAAGGGTTTAGTGAGAATGACTACAATATCCTCATCTATGAAAATGTGTTACAGCCTCACTACTCCCTTTTTTACGTTGTCACTGATGAAGTGACATATGATCTCAATGTGTTTTGACCTATCTTGAAATATTGCATTGTCTAAGATATTGATACAACTATGATTGTCATGGTGAATCATGGTGGGATCCAACTCTTGAAAAAATAATATTGCAAGATGATTGAGAAAAAAAATAACCTCACAACTTGCCAAAATAGCTTCCATATACTCTGCCTCAACTGAGCTAAGTTCCACTAAAGTTTGTTTCCTGTTGTACCAAGAAAACAATGTTGATCCCAGGCTAAAACAACCACCAAAAGTGGTATTAATTTCAACTACATTACCTTCCCAATATGAGTCTGAATATACATGAAACCTCACTCCATCACCTCCAACATATCTCAAACCAAATCCAATTGTACCCCAAAAATATCTGATCACATTCTTTTCTTAACCCAATGTACCTGACTTGGCTCAAACATGAACTAAATCAAGGTGTTGAAAGAAAAAAATATATCTGGTTTGGTATTGACTAGATACATCAATGACCCAATCAATTGGATGCACATCATGTTATCCACCAAGTCTAAATCTAATCCCCTCAGCATAATCAAGTCGGTGGTCATAGGTGTACTCATGAAATTATAACCCATCATCCTAAATATCTTTAGTATCTCAACCACATACTTCCCATGTGTTGTTCCAGAGTCCGTACTTAAGGTTTAGAAGTACAGTGTCTAGGCATCCGAAAGTGGGTAAATGGTGGAGAAGAGAGAAACATCAACCTTCAGCAAAGGAAACTAGGGAAGGTTTCTACGTTGGATTTGTCTAGCTTCCAACTATTCCTCGATGGTTATATCATGTTCAATCACTGCCCATGAACGTTTGAGTTCAACCCGGGTAGTAGCTGTTTTAAGAATAGTATCGAGAAGGTTTAAGGCAATGTGCGTTTGATTTGATAATACGGGTTCGATATTGGGTTGTGTTGGTACAGGGACAATCATGGAGGAACAGTAAAATAAGAAAAACTTTAGAGAGAAATTAAGTGTTGTCTCAATTTGGTCGTATAAAAGAGAATTTACGGTTTTGGAAATAAAACAGGGTGAAAATCAAAGGCTCTTTCCCGTAACTCAGTTATATCTTAATAAAATGTATGAGGTGCGAGAAAACATTTAGCTGTCTATCGAATAAGGCTCCTATCAGGGGAGAATATCACGTATAAACAGAAGAGGAAAACTGTAAGGAAATAACCCGATGAAGCATAAAATATATATAGAATTCTGAAAGTGTTGATTGGTCTTACACCTGCTGATAGCTGGTACAGAGGAAAAACAATAAAAAATTATAGAAAACCAAAATTCATTCGCTATAGTAGTGGTCATACTAAATTATAACGAAGCAGTCATCAGTTATGAATACGAAATGAAATGAAATATGAGATACAAGAAAACAAATTCATAACACAGTTGTGACGGAATTGAGAATCTTCAGATTTGCTTTTGTATTAACTCTCAAAATGTAAAAAACTCTGTTACAACCGAAACAAAAAGGTCCAACCCTTTTTTATTTCTTTCTATGGTATATTTATACAGTTTTACAATAGGACGGAATCTCAATCGTTACAAAAATTTCAGTTATGATAGGGAGGAAAGAAATTGCTTCATTTCTTCTTCTCTGTCTTTGCTTGGTGCCAGAAGTTTGTCCTCGTGCGTGCTCGGTATAGGTGACACATATTTCAACCAGTCGAGATACTAGCCTTGACTGTTCTTCTTGACAGTTGACCTCAAAAGAGTAACAATCTCGGGCTAATTGCGGTAGCCTGTCTTCCATCTGTCTCTCTATGATTTCAATAGCGCATAATTGTGTGCTTGGTTTAATCATACATTTGTTTATTTGGACTATGTCGTCCATAGTCAGTCGGGAGATCTCCGTCGAATCTCTTTCCTCTTTTTCCTTTAAATCAAGCGAGATTTTTTCCATATTCATTTGAATCAATGTCTCGGCATTACCTCCGCTATCAATGCCTAGAAGATTGCCATCTATAGAACTAAAGGCCTCTTCTAGGGAATTTTTTAACCTTTTGGCTTGCAGCTTTCCTTCCGCGATGTTTTGCTCCCATTCTTTTAATAAAATGTTTCCTCTGGTCTGCTCCAAAACGGTGAACCTGTAAGTACTTCTCGAATCCCTGTTGTTTGTGGTTATCACAGCCAAAAAGGGGCCATGACTGGAGATTCTTCTTTATCTCTTCTGTGATATAAATATGTATACATACAGAAGTTAGCTTGCTCAGAGATTGTACTTTGCATAGTATAGAAATGTATATGTCATAATGAACAAAAGTTCTATATATATTCGAAAACTCGGTACTCTTTTAGATGAAATCTATCAAATCATGCTTAGAAATAAATTTAACCATAAAACCCCAAGATTTATTCATTGATTCGCCCTATTTCCTAATTAATGCCATAAATTTTGGCAGTTTGAAGTGTCAGTTGGCATATGGAAGAAATAAGGCTTCCTCGTAAATCATGCAAGAATAAAAAAGAGGGATGTATTTATTTAGTTTAATTAATCTAGTTTTACCAATGTTAATTAATCTTTCGCCACTCGTTGTATCGGGAATTTTGTTTTAACCTTTTCAAACATTAACCCCCGAAATTGCGATGATTTATTTTGATTAATAAAAACATAATTATGATTAGGAGCTTAATTAATTTCATAATTATTTATATTCATCGTATCGCAACTCGAAGCTTCGAAGGTAACTTTCCGGGAAGTTTGCATGCCGAGCTGCGAAACCGCGAGATCGCGATAATACGACTTAATTAAAAGGGAAGATAAACTTGAATTAAGTGATTAATTAATTATGTTCATACCCTTATCGTGATTTCGCGAGTCGGGGTTTAGAGAATATAACTTTTAAAAAAGAAAATGCCAAGTGGCAAATTGCCGACAGGACGTTACTATGGTTTATCTTTTACTTTTAACCTTGACACGGGTTACTAAAATAAGGACTTCATGTTCTTGACTATCGGGGCTACGACAATAAACTTTTGGATTTGGTGAACGTCGAGGTGCGAAAACCCGATGACGTTTAATCATGGTTTAGGAAAACTTTACTCTCATTACTGCCATGGGTAAAAAAATAAAACGATTTCGTCGTTTCGTTGATCGGGACGTGTGAACTACGTGATTTATAGCATCCAACCTACGAGATCCCGAGGTAGAACAAAAAGAGGAAACTTTTTTATGAAAGGTAGGACTCACCTCAAGAGTACAATAATCATCGTTGTTTGCGTGATAAAGCTTCGGAGATTTTGAAACCACAGATGGAAAATACGAAAACCATCTTTTGATTTCGAGCATTAAAAATGAAATTTGTGACGGGCTAGAAAAAACAAAGGTGGCTCCAACATAGGCTCCAACTAGGGATCCCGCTTTGTTGTAAGGCAGGAAGAACAGTAGACCATGTGCCAATATTGGGTAAATGGAGTCAATAGCTTTAATCAGGCGAAAAGGTTCCTGAGAACAGGGTATCGAAGGGGGAAAGAGACTTCGTTCTTTACCTTGAAAAGCTTTTTCAAGCTTAGATACTCTTTTTAAACTTAGCTGTAGTCCCTTTCAGAACTTTCCCCTTTCTCGCTACTAAATTTTAGGTCTGCTTTAAGACAATCAAAACAGTTCTAGGAGACCCAACAGATCTTACGGCTATCAACTTGCATCAAAAGAAGAAGATTATATGTTTTTAATTAGGAAGTCCCATCTGAACTTGGGATGTAGATCAGGTTTTTTTTTTAAAACGAACTGGTTACCGGAGTAGAGTGATATTCATGTATAACAGCCTTACAGATATCTTAGATATTGCTTCACTGCCAGTGAGCCTGTTCAGTACCCCAGTGAAGTTATCTAGCCCCTTTTACCAAATTTCCTTTCACCACTTTGGGATATATTCATGCATTTAAATGCTAAGACAAGGGAAATCATTTATGAATTTCCTTTCATCGTCTCTTGGACTAGGTGGGGGAAATCATTTTTGAATTTCCTTTCACCATTTATCTTATAATTTTCTTTTTAGAGCGCGAAGATGGAGGCAATCAGTTTGTATCAGGGCTAATATCTGTGTAATATTTTACATTATAGGCCTGTCAACTTACTTTGATTACTCGGTACCAACCTTCCCTTGACCTTCACAACACCTTCATTCTTAGGGAAAAAATGGAAAATAACTTTCTTAGGGCATTCTATTTGAGCAAGCTTCAATCCTCTGATGTCGTTGAAAAACCTATGAAAGTTAGGATCAATTTAAACATTCCTTCGTTTAGCAGGGGATCGATTAGTTGTGAAGACCCGCTTTCTTTCCACAATCTGCTTTGAAGCTTACGAGGTTGAAATGAAAAACTCTTATCCCTTCTTATATGAAATGGAAAGATGGTGACTTTTTAAAAGGCAAACCCGAAGATAGAAAGGATGCCAGGTAGTGACTTACTGACTGAAAATACAAAGGTCAAAAATTTGAAACTGACTCTTGTAGATATTTTCTGGGATACTTTACTTTGACTAACTGCTTTTAAATTGGGTGAATCATTTAATTTGTCTTAATTTTTCATAGACTATTAAACCAAGAAACAACTCTGTTATTTATCAGTTCATTTGATGTTGTTGTTTGAGTGAGGTGACCTCGGTTTTCTTTAATAGTCCTTTAGAACATGTCTTTTGGGAAATCTCATCTTTACCTATTCATTTCAATTTCTTTGCGCAATATGAAATTTCTTAGGTATCACCTGTTTAAGTCGATTTATTTCTAACATCGACTTTCAGTTTACTTCTCCTGCTTGTTTCGTATGCAGCTGGAATCCTATAAGAGGAAAATACGAAGATTATCGGGGCTATCCGAAATGTGTCGAAAGTTCATGAACGAAAAAAGA
>JZKD02S0114605.1:285219-298288 GCA_000966675.3 Picea glauca | reverse complement strand
GGTGGTCAAATTTACCATGTTTTACTGCTTCTTCCTTTCTTGCATCCCACCTTAACACTAAATCACCTGGGAGGAAATCTCTGTCCTTTTCTTTGCGGTCGAATAATGCCTTCATGTCATCTTGGTACTTCTGCATCTTTTCATCTACTTCGACTCTATGCTGTTGAACCTCGATCAGTTGATTTATCCTTCTGGTGACATGATTGGATTCTTCATTTTTCTCTTGCCATAACTTCATCACTTAGAGCTCTAGGTTTATAGGTAGTACAACATCGGTCCCATATACCATCTGAAAAGGAGAAATGATGATTGACCCTTTTGTGCTTATGTGATTCTCCCACAATGCGTATTTTAAGTGCACATGCCAAGACCTTTTATTTTTATCCAATACTTTCTTGATTATATTTACCAGGCTCTTGTTAGATGATTCGGCCAATCTATTTCCCTAGGGGTAATATGTTATGGAATGGATGAAAACAATGTTTTACTTCTGACAGAAGCTGATCATAGCCATAGATTTAAAAGCCCGGTCATTATCAGTAACTATCTTTCCAGGGCACCCAAATCTAGACAAAATATTGTCTTCTAAAAAATCGATTACCACCGAGTCTGTTTCCCTTTTGGTTGGAATGGCTTCCACCCATTTAGTAAAATAATATGTTGCGGTTAAGATCCACTTGTGTTGAGCACTGGAATGGGGATTAATCTCACCTATGAAGTCTAGACCCCATTGCTGAAACAGGGCTTCATATGTGACTGGAACAAAAGGCAATGCCGAGAGCTTCTGGTTACCTGCAAATAGTTGACAAGGGTTGCAGGCACGCACTTTGTCATTAACGTCCGAGAAAAGTTTTGGCCAGTAGTACCCAGCCCTCAGAATCTTGTAAGTTGTATCTCTCCAAGCGTGATGCCCCCCACAGATTCCCTCATGAAATTCATCTATAATCCGTTGAGTTTTCGATTCGACTAAACAGACTAGCAGGAAACCGAGTGGATCTTTCCAATATAGCTGACTTTCGGCAATACAATATTTAACTGCATGGAGTTTTAAAGTCCTGGCTTTAGATGGTGATATCTCATTTGGGAATTTTAGACTTAGCAGGTATGACACTATGTCTCTGTACTAGCCCGACGATATGAACTTCTCTTCAATCTTGTTTGGACCTGTTTCCTCATTCAACTCGTTTAAGTTCGTGTCTTCGTCTCCTTCCTGCAGGCAATTGATATCTAGGGCTATGAAATTCGACTAAGATAAGAGTTTGTCCAGGCCTTTCCCTTTTATCAATTTGGTCGGTTTGACTTCTAGATCAAATTCTTAGATTTTGATGAGCCATCGCCCTCTTTTTCCATCGTTGTCTGGCTGTACCAATATATCATTCACAGAACTGCTAGGCACGTACGCAATTATCTTTGAGTATAGTACATACATTATGAATGCCTTTAATGCTTTTACCATGGTGTATGCTTGTTTTTCTATTATATCACACTTCAGTTCTATGTCTCTAAGGCTCTTTCTGAAAAAGGCGATCGGTTGTTTGAATCCTTCTTCATTCTTTTGTAGGAGCACCGCGGCGATAGTGTGTTCGAAGGAAAATGAAAAAATAAGAAAATATTTCAGATAGTCTGGGCTCGCTAACACAGGTGCCTCGCTTATGACTTTATTAATATGTGCTAATGATTCTTTGGCCTCGGTTGTCCATTTTACTTTGTTGTCCTTTTTCAACATACCTGTGATCAGTTTTACAATTTCAATGAAATTCGGGATAAATCTTCATAAAAAAATTATTTTACCTAAGAAAGATTGAATTTCTTTTACATTTCTGGGAATATTTATAGTATCTATTGCTTCAATCCTCTTAGGATCAATCCTGATTCCATCCCTAGATATGACATGGCCCAACATCTTACCTTCCCACATGGAAAAATGTGATTTCTTTGGGTTTAAAGATAGACCAAACCTGCGGCATTTTTCGAAAGTCTGTTTGAGATGTATCAAGTGTTCTTCGTCTGTTTTAGAGAAAACCGTCAAATCTTCGAGGTAAATGACTATGAACTTATCCCTTTCTCCTATGAAAGTGATGTCCGTAGTGCACTGGAATGTGGCCCCTGCATTCATCAAACCAAAAGTCATTTTTTTGTACATGAACGTACCCCATGGTGTGGTGAAAGCAGTTTTTTCTCTGTCTTGTTCATTCATGGCGATTTGAGTATAACCGGAGAACCCGTCGATCATATACATTCAGTTGGATCCAAATACCTTTTCTAACACATGGTCCATTTTGGGAAGTAGATATTTTTCCTTGAGAGACAACTTATTTAAGTTTCGAAAATCCACACACAGTCTGATTTCTCCACTCTTTTTCCTGACTGGGACCAGGTTTGCTACCCAATCTGAATATCTCAGAGGTACTATTATTTTTGCATATAAAAGTTTCTTAACTTCTTTTTCGATCATAGGTAACAAAATGGGTTTGATCTATCTAGGCTTTTGCCTAAATGGTTTGCCCCCAGGCTTTAAAGGTATCCTGTGATCAATTACAGAAGTGTCATATGTTCTTAACTCATCATAAGACCAGGCGAAAACATCCTTATACTGTCTGAGTAGGTCTTTATACTTACTTTTTATTTCCAGAGGGAGGAACTTGGATATTTTTACCATCCTGGATTCTTCTTTAGTTCCTATATCACAGTCCTCCACTTCTTCTGGTTGGGGTTTTAAAGTGGATTTTACAGGTATGCCATTCTGATAAAAAATTCTTTCTAAAGGAATCAATCCTTTTGGAATATGGTTGTTTTTAAGGACCAACATACGATTATCCACAATTTTTTCTCAGAAAGATTTAGGATCTTCCCCTTATTGCATGATCCATATCGGGTCATTTTGATTTTCTTGGTCTGCATGCGTTTCGGAGAATTCACCCACTGCTTCAAGAAATTTCTTAATTTGTTCGTCATCCTCAAAGACCTGCCAGTGCTGGACATTGTCTAGTATAGATGGTCTGTGTTTGATTTCTATGTGATACTTCAGTTTGAAAGTCATAGGAGGGGAGAACATTGAAATTGCTTTAGCCAATGCATCAACATGTAAATTCTCTGCGCACGGGATGAAGTGAACATTTACGGACAAGAAATTTTTTTCCATCAGATCCCAGGCACAATTCCTGTATGATCTTAATCTGGGATGTTTGGCTTGGTACTGTCGATTTATCTGTTTGACTATTAACTCTACATCTCCATATACCTCTAAGTTATTTATTTTTATCTTTTTGGCAGCCTCTAATCCTAAGACCAACGCTTCATATTCACAAACGTTGTTAGTGTAATCTATATCCCACTGCAGTCTGTAGGCAAAAGGGAAAACGAACTTACCTTTGAGAGCCACTAAAAGAACTCCTACACTGGCCCCTTCAGAAGATGAGGCACCACCAAAATACATTTTCCAGACACCAGTGCTACACATATCCTCTGTCATGTAACTTGACACTTCCTACTCTATATCATTTTCCTCTGAACAACCATCTAAACCATCATCAAAAGACAAGATACAATTTCCCAGATCTTGGTCCGCAATGTAAATAGGGAAATTATTTGGGTTTTGAGGGTCGCTCATTGTATATGCTAATCTTGTTTCTTTGTACAATCGAGTAAATTGACCGCCAAACACAGGAATTGTGGTGAACGTCATATCCAATTGAAGGGAACCCCCTAGCTTGGCTCCCCATGACCTAGACAACAGTAAGCCATACTTGGGGGAATATCTTCAATAACCACATCCATCAGGATACTCTTAACCGAGACTTGTGCCAGGGTAACTACTAAGTCCTTTATCATTCCCATACACTTAACCTTTCTCAAGTCAAAAGAGTAAAGGTCTCCATAAGGCCTGGTGATCTGAAGACCCAATTTGTCCATGATAATCTTAGGCATAACGTTATGGGAGGCTCTGGAGTCTAACATGCAATTATGTAGCAATTGGTCATATACTTTTAAAGTGATATAAAAGGGAGCAATAGTATATTTGGCCCCTTCAAAATGTGGACCAAAAGTGATGTTAGGTTTGTCATATTCTAGGTTTAAAATGTCAGACTGACTTTCTTGCTCTGAGACACCCATCACTTTGGTAATCTGCTTTCGATAAACGGGGTTTTTTGCTAATTCTACCAGAGGGATTGGTATCTTAATTTTATTTATCTTGTTTTCAAAACTGAAAGTTCCACTCACCATGTCTGTTTCTTTGGTTGAGACTTCTGAATCCTTCCTTTCTAATTTATTCGTCTGGACCTCTTTATTACTCATGGTCCTGGTTGAAGGCATAATTTTATTAGCCATTTCGGTTCCTTGTGCTTGGGGCTCAACTTTTCCCATTTCGGAACCTTGTGTGCTTAACACTTTCACTTTTTTGTTGGGTAATAAGGTCTCTTCCAGACTAGGCTCATAAGCTTGACCTCTTTGGAGGATTTTCTTGGGTTGAGTAGTTGAGGTGGGCTTACTCTTAGATCTTAAGTTATACTTGGGTTGGATCTCAGCCATTATCATCTCAGTTTCTTGTTGAGATTCACAAAGGTCAGTATGATCACTTTATTCACCCTTATTCGATGGTTGTTGCGTGTTTAGAGATTTTTCATAACCTTCTTGAGTCAGATATGGTTGTGTGCAGTCATCACCGAAGTTCGTGACATCATTATCCGAATCTCCGAAGTCTTGAAAATCGTTCGCTCCTATAAAATTTTCATTCTTTAAGGGAGCTTGTATTTTTTGATCTTCGTTTTTTATTTGTCTTTGTTGGTTCAGGGGGTTGGGGTTCCTCTTGAAATCATTTTTGGGGAAAGAATCAGCTTTGTCCTGTTCGAGCTCCATTCTGGATATTTTATTAGACAATTCTTTAATTACTCTGGCCATATCATCTACCCTATCATCTGTGGATCTATTAGACCCCAACGGACCTGCTTGTTCTCTAAAGCGTTTAGTCTCCCGGTTTGTCGTTTCTACTTTATCTTTAATCTTACCAGAAGCCATCATATTAGACTCAATTTATACAACATTGTCTTGCATTTGGTTTAGGGTGGCTCCCCTTCTTTCTCGCAAAAGGAGTGTGAAATCCGGCTCGAAATCCCCCACGAAAGTTACCTTGGCCGTGGGTTGGGACGGTTTAACCTCGGCTGGGATTTTGTTATACATTTTGTTAAATCTTTGAATAAATTCCATGACTGTTTTAGAATTCTTTTTTCTTAAAGACCCAAATTCAGTTAAATAATATAAGTGGTCCTTTCTTTCGCCCCACTGTCTGAGGAAAGCATCTTCTAAGGTGTCGTAAGACAAGATAGATGATGCAGGTAGACTCTGAAACCAAGTTCGGACCTGGCCTTCGAAGGTTTGAACAAGAAGACTCGAATATATGTCTTCATGTTCTATACCTAGGATATCTGGGAATTGATCAAAGAAATTAATGTGCTCAGTCGCGGTTAGATCCCCTTCCCTAGTGAATTTTGGCAAATTTTTTATGTAATTTTTGGGAAGGTCATGTAGAGGAAAGGGAAATACCAAGGGGGTATATCTCGCTACAAATTTCACAAACACTCTTGGAGGGGGGGCAGGCCCTTGGCCTCTAGCTCCTCCTAGAGGAGCTCCTCCCCCTCCTCCTCCTATAAACCCTCCACCTCCTCCTCTAGCGGCTGCCATCGTTATTTGTGGAAAGTCGTAAAGGGGGTTTCGGAAAATTAAAAGTGAATCTTTATTTTCTTTGTGAGGAGGAAAATCCAGCGATGAAAATTAAGGAATGCGAGGACTTAGTTCCTTGGATTTTCAAAAGATGAAATCGGGAGAACCAACGAGCGTGGAAACCGAATGTGTAACACACTCTTCAAAATTAGGTGAGGTCAGGAAATTTAACTGAAGGAAATATGGTACATCAACTGCCGACGAAATTTCAAGAGGGCCCCTTCCTTTGTGTACTAAGGGGGCTATTGGATGAATCTCTCTCCTAACTTCAGAGCAACTTGATGTTAAATATTTAGTATCAAAGAGAGGAATGAGTGAAGTTGAGAGTTCAAAAGGACTCTTAATCTTCAGTTGTGGGGGTTTAAGTTTGTAGACTGCAACGGTTGGCTTAAGAGATCCTCTCACCTTTAGAATCTTCTCAAGATTGGTAACGAGCGTAATCTTCTTACCATCCGGGTTTTGTCTAGTATTCCTTCGACCAGATTCCAGTTTATTATTTGTGGAGTTGCCAAGTGAAAGATTGAAAATTATTAAAAGGATGCGTACTCTTTCTTCACTATCAAAGGGTAACACCTTCAATGAAAAACAAATGTCATTTTCCCAGGGAAAAAGATTTTGTAACTTCAGTCCCTGGCAACGGTGCCAGAAAGATGTTGTTCCAGAGTCTGTACTTAAGGCTTAGAAGTACAGTATCTAAGCATCCGAAAGTGGGTAAAGGGTGGAGAAGAGAGAAACATCAACCTTCAGCAAAGGAAACTAGGGAAGGTTTCTACGTTGGCGTTGTCTAGCTTCCAATTGTTCCTGGATGGTTATATCTTGTTCAATCGTTGCCCATGAACATTTGAGTTCAACCAAGGTAGTAGCTATTTTAAGAATAGTATCAAGAAGGTTTAAGGCAATGTGCGTTTGATTTGATAATCCGGGTTCGATATTGGGCTGTGTTGGTATAGGGACAGTCATGGAGGAACAGTAAAATAAGAAAAACTTCAGAGAGAAATTAAGTGTTGTCTCAATTTGGTCGTATAAAAGAGAATTTACGGTTTCAGAAATAAAACGGGGTGCAAATGAAAGGCTCTTTCCCGTAACTCAGTTATATCTTAATAAAATCTATGAGGTGGGAGAAAACATTTAGCTGTCTATCGAATAAGGCTCCTATCAGGGGAGAATCTCACATATAAACAGAAGAGGAAAACTGTAAGGAAATAACCCAATGAAGCATAAAAAATATATAGAATTCTTAAAGTGTTCACTGGTCTTACACCTACTGATAGCTGGTACAGAGAAAAAACAGTAAACAATTATAGAAAACCAAAATTCATTCGCTATAGTAGTGGTTGTACTAAATTATAACGAAGCATTCATCAATTATGAATATGAAATGAAATGAAATATGAGATACAAGAAAACAAACTCATAACACAGTCGTGACGGAATTGAGAATCTTCATATTTTCTTTGTATTAACTCTCAAAATGTAAAAAACTATGTTACAATCGACACAAAAAGGTCCATCCCTTTTTTCTTTCTTTCTATGGTATATTTATACAGTTTTACAATAGGACGAAATCTCAATCGTTACAAAAATTTCAGTTATGATAGGGAGGAGAGAAATCACTTCATTTCTTCTTCTTTGTCTTTACTTAGTGCCAGAAGTTTGTCCTCACGCGTGCTCAGTACAGGTGACACATCTTTCAACCAACCTAGATACCAGCCTTGACAGTTCTGCTTGACAGTTGGCCTCAAAAGAGTAACAATCTCGGGCTAATTGTGGCAGTCTGTCTTCCATCTATCTGTCTATGATGTCAATAGTGCATAATTGTGCGCTTGGTTTAATCATACATTTGTTTATTTGGACTATGTCTTCCATAGTCACTCGGGAGATCTCAGCCGAATCTCTTTCCCTTTGTCCTTTAAATCAAGTGAGATTTTTTCCATATTCATTTGAATCAATGTCTCGACATTACCTCCACTATCAATGCCTAGCAGATTGCCATCTATAGAAATAAAGGCCTCTTCTAAGGAATTCGTTAACCTTTGGGCTTGCAGCTTTCCTTCCGTGATGATATGCTCCCATTATTTTAATAGAATGTTTCCTCTAGTCTACTCCGAAACGGTGAACCTGGAAGTACTTCCCCAATCCCTGTTGTTTGTGGCTATCACAGCCAAAAAGGGGCCATGACTGGAGATCCTTCTTTATCTCTTTTGCGATAGAAATACGTATACATACAGAAGTTAGCTCGCTCAGAGATTTTTCTCTGCGTAGTATAGAAATGTATTTGTCATAATGAACAACAGTTCTATATATATTCGAAAACTCGGTACTCTTTTAGATGAAATCTGTCAAATCATGCTTAGAAATAAATTTAACCATAAAAACCCGAGCTTTATTCATCGATTCTTCCTATTTCCTAATTAATGCCATAAATGTTGGCGGTTTGAAGTGTCAGTTGGAGTATGGAAGAAATAAGGCTTCCTTGTAAATTGTGCAAGCATAAAAAAGTGGGATGTATTGATTTAGCTTAATTAATCCGGTTTTACCAACGTTAATTAATCTTTCACCACTCGTTGTATCGGGAATTTTTCTTTAACCTTTTGAACCTTTAACCCCCAAAATTGCGATGATTGATTTTGATTAATAAAAACGTAATTATGATTAGGAGCTTAATTAATTTCGTAATTATTTATATTTGTTGTAACGTGACTTGGAGCTTCGAAGGTAACTTTCCGAGAATTTTGCATGCCGAGCTGTGAAAACACGAGATCACGATAATATGACTTAATTAAAAGGGAAGATAAACTCGAATTAAGTGATTAATTAATTATGTCCATACCCTTATCGTGATTTTGTGAGTCGAGGTTTAGACAGTATAACTTTAAAAAAATAAAACGCCGAGTGGCGAATTGACGACAGAACATTACTATGGTTTAGCTTTTACTTTTAACCTTGACACGGGTTACTAAAATAAGGACTTTGTGTTCTCGGCTATCGGGGCTATGACAATAAACTTTTGAATTTGGTGAACGCCGAGATGTGAAAATTTGATGACGTTTAATCATGGTTTAGGAAAACTTTATTCCCATTACTGCCATGGGTAAAAAAATAAAACGATTTCGTTGTTTCATTTCTCGGGACATGTGAACTACGTGATTTATAGCATCCGACCTACGAGATCTCGAGGTAGAAAAAAAAGAGGAAACATTTTTACGAAAGGTAGGAATTGCCTTGAGAGTACAATAATCATCGTTGTTTGCGTGATAAAGCTTCAGATATTTTGAAACCACAGACGGAAAATACGAAAACCATCTTTTGATTTCGAGCATTAAAAATGAAATTTGTGACGGGCTAGAAAAAACAATGGCAGCTCCAACACCATGTTTGGGGAATATCTCACACCACTATTTCCAAAACTCTAATGCTAAGAAGTAATGCATCCATCCAATATAATTCATCTTAAACCCTAAGGCCAATTCCATTTTGCACCTGGTAATGAGATTTTCATCTCCCGTGAGAAACAAATCATTGAAAAATAACACAAATAAAAGAGGATCCTTACCAATATTAGGAGATATAGGTTGGGGTATACATCATTCATTGTGAATTCCAATATCTACAAATATCCATCAATCCTAGAATAACATACCCTAGGTTCCTCCTTGAATCTATACAGTTCCTTCTTCAACCTGGACACATGCGTTTTCCCCCCATGTACCTCAATTCCTTGAGGTTTCTCTATGTATACCTCCTCCTCAATCATGCCATTTAAAAATGTTGACTTCACATCCATCTAATGGATCTTCCAATTCATAACTTAGGTGAGAGAGATAACTATCTTGATATAAATATACCTGGCCACTAGAGAAAAAATCTCCTCATAGTCTACTCCCTCTCTCTGGGAGAACCCTCTTGCTACGAACCATGCCTTATACTTCTAAATACTACCATATGTAGTATGCTTGATATTATAGATCCACTTGGAAGTCAATATCGAATTCATTTTTGGTCTCAGAACTATATTCATAGGTGATTCTTCATAATGGATTGGTACTCCTACATCATGGAATCCTTCCAAACCTGTTCGCTAGTTGTTTCCTCAAAATTGTAAGGCTCAAAATCAATGATATTTCTCATAAGAGGAACATATGATCCAAATAACACCATATCTCTTCTGTCCCTGTGAGTGTATCTGAGGGTTGTATGTCCCTCGACATCCTTCAAGGTATGTAGAATCCATCTAGGTATCATGTCTTGGTTACTAGGAGGATCCATCGAATCCACAAAATCCTCGGATTCCTCCTCGTGATTTGAGTTTTTCTCCTCTGTACTGGATGGAAATGTAATCTCCTAAATATTTGGGGCCTCTTTTTCCTCACCAAATGATGTGCTCTTAAGGGCCCTCCTGAAATCCAGTTATTCCACAAACCTAACATCCCATCTAACCACAACATATCAGTGTCCTGGAATGTAGATATGGTAGGACTTCGAAGTCTCCTTGTATCCTACAAATATGCCATTTTTTATGGAAGGTTCTATATTAATTCTCTTCTCCTTAGGAACATGGATGTATACTGGACAACTGAATATCCTTAAATTCCCTATATCATGTTTAACTCGTATGAATGCCTCCTTAAGAGTATTTTCCTCCAATAAACTTTGAATAATCATGTTTTGAACATAAACTATAGTGTTGCATGCCTCAAACCAAATAATTATAGGTAGATCCTTATCATGTAACATTTCCTTGGAAACTTCAATTATGGTTTGGTTCTTCCTCTCTACAACCTCACTCTATTGTGGGTTGAAAGTAATTTCAACTCCCTCTTAATCCCTTCTTCCTTACATAAATTTTTGAACCTATTGGTAGTATACTCACCTCTGTTTTCTGACCTCAAAAATTTGATCATCTTCCCTATGTAATTCTCCACTAGATCTTTGAACTCCTTCAATCAAATGAATATTTCATCCTTGGTATTTATGAAGAAAGTCCATGTCCTCATAGAATAATCATCAATAAGGGTGATGTAATATCAAAAACCACTCATGAATGGAACTGACATCGATCCACACACATATGAATTTACCATATCCATGATCTCCTTGGACCTACTTTCAATGCTTTGAAATTCAATATTGGGATTCTTTCAAAGTGCACAACCTCTACATACTCCTTGGTGTTCAATTACAAACTCTAGAAGAATGGTAACCATTTTACTCAATAATGGTAGATGTAAGTGTCCTAATATGATATTCCAAATATTGCATATATTATCACTATCATGCACCATGGCTTTAGCTGGAAGACCTAAAATCTTGTAGAGACTGCCACCATGTGTCCCAATGACTTCTATTGAGGCAAGACTCAATCACGTTAGCCAAGAAATAACCTTCCCATCAACGAATGCCATTTCATATGCTCTGTCCTCCATAGAAAATATAGAGAGTAGGTACTCTTTATTTGATATACATATAACACTTCACTCATCTTGAGAGGATTTCTAGACTTCAGCTGAAATGATGTTATTCCAACTCCCTTCATTGCATACTTGGAATTATTTCCAAGTTCCACTTGAAATTGTGAGTTATTCTCTATTAGACTGGTGAGTAATTTATGTGACCCTATCATATGATTAGAAGCTCCACTATCCACCAACCAAGTCTCCATGGTGACCTGCTCGGAACAAGAACAAGAAAAATACTCCTCTAGTGTTGTAGTAAAAAATGTATCTCAATATGATCCCCTTCTCTTCAGATGCAACCTTTGATACCATGTCAATTTTCACATGCAACTCTATGTGACCTATTTTTAGTTCTGAAAATTTATTCCTAATGAGATAACAATAAACCCTATCTATTATCACTGAATAGTTTTATCCTAAAATTTATTGAATGAAAATATATGTAGTGGAAACAACAATATCAGAGATGAATCATCAACACATACATGAGACAAAAATTTATGTTATATAACCTTGTTAATTTCATTAATTCAGAGGGAAAAACAAACACTCCAACCAATACAAATCCACCAAAATATGAGGACAACCTTGTCCCCAAATAACCATACAAATGATAAAACCAAACCTCAATAATTCCTTGGAAATATTCTCTACCAAAAAATTTGTTGAAGACCACTTCTACATCCTACTGAAGTCACTTGTACTACTGTTGATGTCAGCCTATACAAACCTAATTATGTCCATAAAAACTATACGTGATTCACCTTACTGCAACCCACACACATACATAATTGTTCCCACTACAACCTACATACATACATACGTGATTCACCTTTTTGAAATCCCCGTACAAGTGCAAAAATCTAAGCTTCCTCCACACATGCATCCTTCCTCACTTTACACATTTTATCCAAAAACCCTAGGCTAGATTTCCTAGGTGAAGAAGTCTCATTGCCACAATTTCCACACCCCCTAGAACACGTTTTTAGCCACATATGATAGCTCCATGATGCCACAATGATGAAATTTCACAATGACTTCTATCCTTTATATACAAGTCTAATGTGTGAGTGTGGGAGTCCTTACTAAACTCAACAATTAGTTATAATATTTTAGTCCCCTTTGTGGGTGTGGAACCCCCACACAAGCCCACAAAGTGCATCAACTTTACCATGAGGCCTCGGCCTCATTCCAAGGTGAATCTCACTTAAAGAAAAGGATAATGTAGTGCCAACAAAAATTCCAACATGATTGACAACTTGGCCTCTTATTGGAATGTTAAATTTGGCAACAATGACAACAATTCTCAAATGAGAGGCCATATGGGCCACTCTAAGGCTAGCTAGGGAGATTTGAAGAATCAACCAGTCTTGTGAGGTATTGAAAAAATCCAAGGGGAATGAACAACCTCTGTGAGTCAAACCAAAAGTTGGGATGAACGAGATGCTATGTGAGTCTAATGAAAAAGTCAGGGGACCGTACAACCTCTGTGAGAATAGACAATCTAGTGCAAAAGTCAGGGGGAATGTACAACCTCTGTGAGAATAGACAGACTAGTGAAAAATTCAGGGGGAACATACAACCTCTATGAGCCTAGTCAAACCTTGTGAGTCATGAGAAAAAGTAAAGGTATCTAGAAAAAGTTAGGTTGAATGTAAAATTCCTATGAGCTAGAAACAAATGATATTCCTAATATTGCAAATGATGTAATTGTATTGATCTAGTGCGTTGGCATGTGTAAACATTATCCACCATGACGAGAATTTTGAATTGCCTTGTCAAGAGTTGTAACTAAAGTCTTGAGTCTAGTTCTATGTTAGAACTAAAGTGTAATGTTGAGTTGTAACTAAAGTCTTGAGTCTAGTTCTATGTTAGAACTAAAGTGTAATGTTGAGTTG
>JZKD02S0114605.1:273353-285154 GCA_000966675.3 Picea glauca | reverse complement strand
CTTGAGTCTAGTTCTATGTTAGAACTAAAGTGTAATGTTGAGTTGCAACTAAAGTCTTGAGTCTAGTTCTATTTTAGTAATGTTGAGTTGCAACTAAAGTCTTGAGTCTAGTTCTATTTTCGAACTAAAGTCTTAATTCTATTTCTAAGTTCGAACTAAATCATGTCAGTCTCAAGTCTAGTCCTAAGTTCAAACTAAAGTGTAATGCTTAGTTGTAACCAATCTCAATTCTAGTTCTAAAGTTCGAACTAAGGTGTAATGATGAGTTGTAACCAATATCAAGTCTATTTCTAAGTTCGAACTAAAGTATGAATCTGAGTTATGACTAATGCATGCAATCAGGTTACTATTTCGATCTTCTCCTATTCCCCTCTTCAGCCTATATAAGAAGAGGTCAAACCCTCTCCTCAACACAGTTTTGCAACACAATTTTGAAACAAAGTTTTCATATGCAGGTTGAGGGTGAAGTAATAGAGGAGCACATCAGTGATAAAGAGGTAGCATATCAAAGGTGTATTTCAGCAAGGTCTTGTAAGTCTTTGTTAGGTTAGAGTCATCTTGGCAAGCTCTTTGAGAGAAGTACATTCATGGTGGATATTTGTAAGAGATATTACATTATTAATGCAATAAAGGAATATTGTTTGTTGAGGTTCTTCTCCTTGTACAGGGTTTCCCCAGGGTATATGTGTTGTTGATATGCATGTTTACTTATCTACATAATTATATCTATTCGATTATGATTTTAAATTGTTGAAGTGTATTAAGATGGAATCAAAGTATTGAAGAAAATAAAACAATTAATCTGCATAAGAAATCAAGCTCATAATTTAACATGGTATTAGAGCTTAGGGTGTGTTAAATGTGTTGAAGTGAAGGAGAAGGTACACACATATCCAAGCAAGCTTGATTAATTTTCCAGTGTGAGGACCATGGCATCCTCCATTTCAATCGGGGCCGAAGATAGGCTCTAAGGAGCTACCAACTTTAATGTGTGGAAGCTCTGTATAAAAAATATCTTGCAAGAGTATGATCTTGAGCAGTATGTGACCACAGTGGTGGAGGAACCAACGAATAATGAAGGAAGAACAACTTTCAGAAAGATTCAAGAAAATGCCAACTGAATCATATTTGACTTAGTCAAAGACAGTATAATGACTGCAATGAATTCGTTGATGAATGCCAAGGACTGTATGGATACCTTGGTGAATATGTATGAGAAACAAGCTCCAATTTAGAAGAGGACACTTAAGCACAAGCTTTAGTATCTGAATATGGAGAAAGGTGAATCAGTGGCATCTTTCTATTCCAGGATATCTTAGATTAGAGATCAAATTTTGGTCACATGGGTGACAGTGGATGATGATGATTTAATGTAGGCTATTTTTTATGGTCTTCCTTCTTCATGGGAGACCTTGTTATCCAGTGTAAGTGGGAGAGAGATTCAACCCACTTTTGAGAGGTTATGGCATGATTGCCTCCAGGAGGAGAGTCGCACAGCTACCAGGAGTGAGCCAACAAAAGAAAAGGACTCAACTTTAGCATCATGATTCAAGGGAAAGAAAAAAGGCACTTTCCAGAAAGGCTCTCAATGGAAGCCAAACATCAAAGGTACATTCAAAGGCAAGAATATTGATACATATAAGATTAAATTATTTAGTTGTAATAAGTTGGGTCATTTTGCTAAAGATTTTTGGTTTAGAAAGAAATATCCTAGGAAAGGGAAACATCATGCCTCAACTGCTGAGGACGATGAATCCAAAAGAAATCAGAAAAGTCATAATGAGAAAGAAAATAGGAAAGAATATTATTTGGTTTCTTCTTTATCAAGTTTAGTTTCCACGGGGCCAAAAACTTAGTTAGTAGACAGTGGTGCATCAAAGCACATGACAGGGTACAGGGAGATCCTCTCATATTTCGAGACAAAATATTTTGTAGAGCAGGTTGAGCTTGGGGATGAAATATGTTAGAAGATAGAGGGAGTAGGCTATGTCTCCTTCAGATTAGAATATGGGGCTATAATTCACTTTGATGAAGTATTATATGTTTTAGGGCTCAAGAAGAATCTACTATCAGTTGCAACCCTTGAGAACAAGGGATATTGGGTGATGTTCAAGGACATGAAGGCACTACTATGGGCTAAAAGTAGTCACTTGAGTACAACATAACCCATTGTAACTCACAGTGGAGGACTGTATATTGTATCAGGACATTCAGTTCAGGCATTGTCTCATGATGCGACTAGCTCCAGTGAGTTGTGGCACAAAAGACTTGGACATATTCATTACAAAGCTCTTCTAGATCTACAGAACATGGTATGTGGCATGCCCTCTATTTCTCTTAGTAAAAATTAAATTTGTAAGGGATGCATGCTAGGTAAAAATATAAAGAAAGCATTTCCTAGTAGTGACAACAGAGCTCRGGGCATCTTAGATCTGGTTCATTCTGATGTATGTGGTCCCATGTCATCTCCCTCACTCAGTGGTTGTTTGTATTATGTCATTTTTATTGATGATTACTCAAGAAAATGTTGGATATATTTTCTTAAAGCTAAAAGTGACACATTTGATAAATTTAAAGAATATAAAGCCTTTATTGAAAAGAAGACAGGGAAACACATTAGAATCCTTAGAATAGACAATGGAGGAGAGTTTGAATCTCTTCAGTTTGAGGATTTCTACAATTCAATAGGAATCAAGAGATAGTTGATCGTGCCATATAACCCTCAACAAAATGGTGTTGCTGAGAGGAAAAACAGGACTATTTGCGAGGCAATGAAAGAAATGATGTTTGACCAGGATGTGCCAAATTCTTTATGGGCATAATCTACCTCCACTTTTGTGTATATTCAGAACAGGTGTCCACATGCTATTTTGAAGGAAAAGACTCCTGAAGAAGTCTTCTCAGTGATCAAACCTGAAGTAGGGCATCTAAGGATACTTGGATGTCCTGTGTATATTCATGTCCCTAATTAAAAGAGGACAAAGATGGAACCCTCAAGTAAGAAAGGGGTTTTTGTGGGGTACAGTGAGAAATCCAAAGCTTACAAGATTTATGTACTAGCTTAGAGGCAAAAAGAGGTAAGAAGATATGTGACTTTCCATGAGGAAGCCACATTTAAGAAATCCAAAGAGCTTCAAGAAGATTCAGAAGCAGTTTAGCCAGCTTCACCCTCTTCTGAAAATGAAGAGTCAGGTGATCAGAGGGAGGAACCTCGTGAAGGGCGAAGTAATGAGCCCCTACAACCTGCTGAAGTGTTAGAAATAACTCTTGAATAACCTCCATCCAAAAGGAAGCCAGGGTGGCTTAAAGAAATAGTGCAAGAAGTAGAAAGGATAGTTTCTCCCAAAGGAACTTTCAATGAAAAGAAGAGGTCTCATAGGTTTGGAGGATATGTTGCACTGATGAGAAGCATTAGTGATGTCGAACCTTCTTCATTTAAAGAAGAAAATAAATTACAAGTATGGAAGGATTCCATGATTGAGGAATACAGGTATATTATAAAGAACAATGTTTGGGACATTGTGCCAAGGCTAAAAGACGAATTAGTGGTTTCTTCCAAATGGATCAATAAGATCAAACATGCAACTGATGAAGTGTGGAAAAACTCAAAGCAATATTTGTATCCAAGGGCCTCACTTAGAAAGAAGGAATCGACTACGAAGAGACTTTTTCTCTTGTAGCCAGGTATACCTCCATTCGAGCTATTATTTTTTTAGCTTCCGTACTTGGTTGGAAACTACATCAGATGGATGTAAAAACAACATTCTTGAATGGAAAGATTGAATAGGAGATCTTTGTGGAACAACCAGATGGTTTTATACTGCATAAAAAAGGCACTCACGTATGCAAGCTAAGGAAGGCCTTGTATGGTCTTAAGAAGACTCGCAAAGTTTGGTATGACATGATTGATGGCTTTCTTAAAATCCAGGGCTTTCAAAAAAGTGATGCTGATGAAAATCTATACTTCAAGGTAAGAGGTAACCAACCTGTTATGCTAATCCTGTATGTTGATGATCTATTTATAATAGGAAATGAAGGGCTAATAGCTTGGTGTAAGAGGGAGCTAACCTCAGAATTCAAGATGAAAGACTTAGGCTTGATGCATTACTTCCTAGGATTGGAAATGTGGCAAAGAAATGGAGAGATATTTCTAGCACAAGGAAAATACACAATGGATGTACTCAAGAGGTTTGGTATGATGGATTGCAAATCCATGTCTACTCTGATGGTTACCAAACTAAAGAAGTTGCATGATTCTAATACAGGTTCAGATTTGGTGGATCCCACCATGTATAGGTAGTTGTTTGGATCATTGATGTACATGATCCACACTAGGCCAGATATATGCTATGCAGTGATTGCAATGAGTTAGTTCATGACTGAATTGAGATAGAGACACTAGGTGGCATAAAAGAACATCTTGAGATATCTTAGAGGGACCATTACTTATGGTCCGAGATATACATCCAGTGGTGGTTTATTTCTGCATTGGTATGCAAATGTTGATTGGGTAGGAAGCCCGGTGGATTGGAAGAGTACTTCCAGATACTACTTCAGTTTAGGATCCAATATGATCTCTTGGTCAAGCCAAAAGCAAGGATCCATTGCACAGAATACAACAGAGGTTGAGTACATCATAGCAAGTGATGCTAGAAATGAAGCAGTATGGCTCAGAAAATTGGTTTCTGGGTTGTTTGGTGACAAGCTCGAGATGACAATGGTTCACTCTGATAATCAAAGTTGAAAAAAATTGACAGAGAACCTAGTATTTCATGGCAGGTCAAAACATATTGACATGAGGTACCACTACATCTGAGACTTGGTCCAGAGAAAAACAGTAAAGTTACAGTACATAGACATGAGCGAGCAGGTATCTGATATCCTGACCAAGCCTCTGACCCCGAGATAGTTTGTGCAACTGAGAGGCAATCTTGGTGTGGCTGAGAATGACTCCCTCGCTGAGAGGGAGTGTTAAATTTGGCAGCCTCAATAGTCATTCTCCAATGAGAGGCCATATGGGCCACCCTGAGGCTAGCCAGGGATATTTGGAGAATCAACTAGTCTTTTGAGGAATTGACAAAAGCTAGGGGGAACGGACAACCTCTATGAGTAAAACCAAAAGTCAGGATGAACAAGATCCTATGTGATTCTAATGTAAAATTTAGGGGGAACGTACAACCTCTGTGAGCATACACAGTCTAGTGCAAAAGTTAGGGGGAACATACAACCTCTATGAGCATAGACAGACTAGTGCAAAAGTCAAGGGGAGCATACAACCTCTGTGATCCTAGTCAAACCTTGTGAGCCATGAGAAAAAGTCAAGGTATCTAAAAAAGTTAGGTTGAATGTGAAAATCCTATGAGCTAGAAACAAACGATAGTCCTAATATTGTAAATGATGTAATTGTATTGATCTAGTGCATTGGCACGTGTAAACATTATCCACCATGAAGAGAATTTTGAATTGCCTTGTAAAGAGTTGTAACTAAAGTCTTGATTCTAGTTCTATGTTAGAACTAAAGTATAATGTTTAGTTGTAACTAAAGTCTTGAGTCTAGTTCTATGTTAGAACTAAAGTGTAATGTTGAGTTGCAACTAAAGTCTTGAGCCTAGTTCTATTTTAGAACTAAAGTGTAATGTTGAGTTGCAATTAAAGTCTTAAGTCTAGTTCTAAGTTTGAACTAAAGCATGTCAGTCTCAAGTCTAGTACTAAGTTCGAACTAAAGTGTAATGCTGAGTTGTAACCAATCTCAACTCTAGTTATAAAGTTCGAACTAAAGTGTAATGCTGAGTTGTAACCAATATCAAGTCTAGTTCTAAGTTCGAACTAAAATATGAATACGAGTTATGACTAATGCATGCAATCAGGTTACTACTTTGAGCTTCTCCTCTTCCCCTCTTCAGCCTATATAAGAAGAGGTCGAACCCTCTCCTCAACGCAGTTTCACAAGACTGTTTTTGCAACACAATTTTGAAACAAAGTTTTCATATGCAGGTTGAGAGTGAAGTAATAGAGGAGCACATCAGTGATAAAGAGGCAGCATATCAAAGGTGTATTTCAGCAAGGTCTTGTAATTCTTTATCAGGTCAGAGTCATCTTGGCAAGCACTTTGAGAGAAGTACATTCGTGGTGGATATTTGTAAGAGATCTTACATTATTAATGCAATAAAGGAATATTGTTTGTTGGGTTTTTTCTCCCTGTATAGGGTTTCCCTAGGGTACATGTGTTGTTGATATGCATGTTTACTTATCTACATAATTATTTCTATTCGATTATGATTTGAAATTGTTGAAGTGTATTAAGCTGGAATCAAAGTATTGAAGAAAATAAAATAATTGATCCACATAAGAAATCAAGCTCATAATTTAACACGGAATACCTCCTAAATCTACAAAATCAACACTCCCTCTTAACAAGTGAGGTGTTCTCCACCACTCCTAGTTTTGTCCCTGAAGTATAAAAACCTCCCCTTCACTAGGGGATTGGTGAGAATGTCTTCCATATGCCCATCTGTAGAAATGTGTTGGACCTTTGTTGTGCCCTTCGGTACTCTGTCTCTGATGAAGTGATATATGATTTCAATGTGTTTTGAACTGCTGTGAAAGACTAGATTCCTTGAGAGATTGATATAAATCTAATTGTTGTAGTGAATCATGGTGGGCTCAAAGCCTTGACCAAATAATCCTGAAATAAGATTGTGAAGCCAAATAGCCTCACAAATTTCCAAATTGGATGCCATATACTTTTCCTATGCTAAGATAAGTTCTAGTGAAGTCTATTTTCTATTGTACCAAGAAACCATTGTTGATCCCAGGCTGAAACAACCACCAAAAGTGATCTTCCTATCAACTACAATACCTTCCCAATCTAAGTCTGAATATCCATACAATATCACTCCATCACCTTCGACATCTCATACCAAATCTAATTGTATCCTGAAGATATCGGAGAACATGTTTTGGTGCTACCCAATGCACATGCCTGAGCTCAACCATCAACTGAATCAAGTTTTTTACAATAAAATAGATATTTGGTCTGGTATTAACCAAATACATCAATGCCCCAACCAAATTCATATACATCATGGGATCCACCAAGTCTAAATCTGAGGACCCCAACATATTCAATTTTGTGGAGATAGGTGTAGTCATGGACTTACAATCCATCATATTAAATCTATTTAGTATCTCAACTACATACTCCCCCTATCTAAGGAAGATCTGACCTGGTTGTTTCCACACCTCTAATTCCAAGACATAATGCATCAATCCCTTCATCTTGAACTATGAGGCCAATTCCATTTTTAACCCGATAATAATATTTTCATCTCCTCTGAGAAAACAATCATCAAATTATAACACCAATATCAAAGGATCCTTACCAACCTGTAGGAGATATAGGTTGTGGTCTACATCACTCTTGGTGAATCCTAATATCTAAAATTACCCATCAATCCTAGAGTACCATTCCCTAGGTGCCTTCTTGAGTTCATATAATGACTTCTTCAACCTCCACACACGAGTTTTACTCCCATGTACCTCAAAGTGTTGAGGTTTCTATATGTATACCTCCTCCTCAATCACACCAATTACAATGTTTTTCTTCACATCCATCTAATGAATCTTCCACATTATAACTGAGGAGAGAGAAACAATTGTCCTAATAGAAGTATACCTGGCCATGGGAGAAAATGTCTACTAGTAGTCTACTCTCCCTTTATGGGAGTGTTATAACCCTATAATTCATAGGATCATCTGTTGACTAGAAATTTTTCACTCTGGGTGTATAGGTTTGCAAATAATATTTCATTTCTGCAAATTATTTTCAAGGGAAACAATGCACAAAATCCACATAATGCACTTATCCTAAGTTTTGGAGAAAATATGACTTTGTGCTCACAGAGTAAAGACAACGCATAAATGAACGGTTTAGAGGCTGGCGCTGAGATCTACAGACCACAAGATTTTCCGGACCCCCCCGACCATGATACCTTTAACGGCAGGGGGGGATCTAGAATCGAGTATAAAGAAGGCGCGCATCTACGGTTGAGATTGAATTCCGGACCCCCCCGACCATTCTTCCTTTAACGATTGGGGGGGGGGGTCCAGAATGAGGCGGTTTTTCCCGACGTACCATGTCCCCACGTGTCACCCATCCATTACATCATGCCTTCTCCACTCCATGCCACATCCTTCATCTGCGCTGCGCCTGTCGATCCCTCACCCTTCATTCCTTCACCCCGTCACCTCATGACACCATCCTCCATTATCTTGCCATCTGCATCCCTACATTTGCATAATCCAAACTTAAGGAAAAAGAGTAATAAATTAACAAAGGTTAGAAATAAAGTTAGTGTAGTTAAACTAGGCTAAACTAGTTAATAATTAATTAATTAATTAATAGTTAAGTTAGTTTAGTAACTAGGTTAGTTTTTATTAATTAATATTAAAGAAAACAATATTAAAATAAAAAATAAAACAATATAAAAACATTTAAATAAAAACATAAACGAAACTGTTAAAACAAATATATATATATATATATATATATATATAATAAAACAAAAAACATAAAATACAATAAAAACAAAACATATAAAAATAAAACATAAAACAAAATATAAAAACAAAACATATAAAACACTTAACAAAACATATAATAAAAATCTAAAAATTAAAAACATACAAACTTAAAACTACCCTAAGTCCTACCCATCCACATACCCTCCATTCATATCAAACAAAAATCAACGGGCGTAAAAAATTCTGAACCCCCCCTCACCATCCAGAACTTAACGAGAGGGGGGGGTCCGGAATGGTAGTATACCAAAACCACCCCCCATACACGTGTCAGAACCCTATTCCATCGGAACCCCCCCCCTCCCCCTAAAACCTTTTACCACATCAGGGGGGGTCCGAAATACCGCCTTCCTGAAAACAAAACCGCCTTTCTCATTTTCACCATTTTTTGTCTGTTCAGCATGTCTTTTTCCGAAGGATATTCTGGGAAAATGAAAACGAATTTTTAAAAACCGAGAGAGGTTTTTGTCCATAACTGGATGGAGAACAAAAACCTCTCTCAGTCTTTTCACATGTGCCACAAACAGGGATAATCTAAGCCATATTTGAGGCCCTTTGTTTCTAGATTTTCTCTTTTCCGTTACAGTGTTGATTTTACGGGAGCTGTTACGACCAGATGGAGGCGAATTTGGTGAAACTGAATGAAGGTTTTGTCCAGCACATGCCCATATCCAATAAAATCCTTCATTTTTTTCCCAGGTGTCATCGTTGAAGAGAAAAAAATGTCTGTTTGGACCCCATTTTCACAGAAAACCGGTCCGTCTTTCATGGCAGACAGTTCCAGAATTTGTGGGTTTTGTGGCTATTTTTGGCCGAGGCGGTTAAAAACGACTCTCGAAACTTGTTGGGGGATCTACTCTATTTATTCGGAGATGATTTTTAATGTAAAGGTTGTTGATCTCAGGCCAAGGGAGGCCATTCCCTATAACATTTTTCTGATTCACCAGGAATACAAAGGGACTTTTTCACAGGATTCCTGTGTGTCGACGATTGGTGAAGTTTTCTTGCTTCGTTGAATGTGTTTCTAATAATTATTCATTATGTTTCTCTCTTTATAATTTTCAAAAGGAGATTTAACAAAAAAATTATCCCTAATACTCTGTGCAGTGCTTTTGAGAATCTTAATGTTTTCCTATGATACTACAATGAAGAAATTCTTGGATGCTTTTTTGTTGTAGTTGATTATCTCGTCTGTTCCTCTTTTACATCACTTTATTTCTAAATAATACAACGTCCGCATTACCTTCCCCTGTGGAAATACCTTATAGACCTCTGTTCAATTTCAAACTTGTCACAGATCCCATAGCCCAATGGTCTTCTTTTGTTGTCTAAACCAGAAAACCCCAAGAACATAACCCTATTCTACATAGCTAGCATAATATCCTCTTCCAACAAAGTTATATCAGATGGAGAGATCCCTCTCTGAGTCTTGGAGGGCTATATCCAAGACTTGAAGTGGTTTTTATGTTGCCTCTGTGACTGCCTCCACGGCCTTGGGCGAATTACAGAGCGCAAACAGGGAGAACCCTATTTCTACGAACCTTTCCTTATACTTATCGATACTTCCATATATAGTATGATCGATGTTGTAGATCAACTTGGAATTCACTACTGACATCCTTTTTGGTGTTAGAACTATATCCAATACATCATTTGTTATGATGGATTGGTACTCCTCCATCATGACATCCTTCCAAACTTGTTGGCCTACTTCTTCCTCAAAATTGGAAGGCTCAAAATCAATGATATTTCTCATAAGAGCCACATATCATCCAAATATATTTGAAACTCTTCTCTCACTGCAAGTGTCTTTGGGGGATGTATGTACCTTAACATCCTTCAAAGTCTCTTGAATCCATCTAGGTCTTGTGTCCTGGTTACTAGGAGGATCCATTGAATCCACAAATGCCTTTCACTCCTCCTTATGATCCTAGGGATACTCCTTTGTACTGGATCGAACTATACACTCCTCAAAATTTAGGGCCTCTTGTTCCTCACCACCTATTATGCTATCAATGAACCTACTAAAATACAAGTCTTCCTAAAAAATGACATCCCAGCTAAACACAACATATAGTTGTCCTAGAATGTAGATGCGATAGGCCTTCAAAGTCTCATTATATCTATAGACATTCCCTTTCTTCTCGAAGGCTCCAACTTTATTCTCTTCTCCTTAGGAACATGGATGTAGACTAAAAAAACAAAGATCCTCAAATTACCTATCTTAGGTTTCACTCCTTTGAATACCTCCTTGCAAGTCCTTTCCTCCAAGATCCTACGAGGACTCATGTTTTGAACATAAAATACAGTGTTGCATGCTTCTTCCCAAAGAATCATGCGTAGATCCTCGTTATGTAACATTACCTTGGCAGTTTCAATTATGGTATGGTTCTTCCACTCTATAACCTCATTCTATTTTGGATTGAAAGGAACTATCATCTCCCTCTTAATCCATCCTTCCTTACATAAATTAATGAACTCCTTGTAATTTTACTCACCTCCGTTGTCTAACCTCAAAACTTTGATATTATTCCCTTTATAATTCTTCACTACAGATTTGAACTCCCTGAATCAACTGAATACTTCATCATTGGTATTTAATAATAAAATCCATGTCCTGCTGGAATAACCATCAACAAAGGTCACGTAATATGTCGTGGATGGAACTGACATTAGTCCACACACATATGAATGTACTAGATCCAGGATATCCCTAGACCTACTATCACTGCTTTGAAAAGTAACCTTGGCATTCTTTACAAGTTCACAGCCTATGCATACTCCCTAGTGTTCATTTCCAAACTCTAGAATAAATGTAACCATTTTCATCAATGTTGGAAGTGCATGGTGATATAAGTTTCCCAATCTGATCCTATGCCAAAGCTTACTTATATTACCACTTTCATGCACTAGGGCATAAGATAGCTGATCTGTTAGCTTGGAGAGACTTCCATCATGAGTCCCAATGACTTCTAACAAGTCAATATTCAACCCCTTTGGCCAATCAGGAACATGCCCATCAACGAATGTCATTGTGTACTCTCTTTCCTCCATGGTAAAGATAGAGATTATGTTAAGCCCTAATATTGGCTCATTACTACTTAACTGGGGCATATTAAATTAGTAATGTTATTTTATTTATGTCGGCTTTAGGCCATTAGTTGTGATTTAGATTAGTAATGTTATTTTATTTATGTCGGCTTTAGGCCATTAAAACCTCC
>JZKD02S0114605.1:250926-266536 GCA_000966675.3 Picea glauca | reverse complement strand
TACGTAAAACAAAATGTTTTTTCTTAAATGTCAAAATCATAGCTCTTTACAACCTAATTAAAATTGTGACATTGACAACAAATCTCTATGTAAATAAACAACCAAAAATTGGACAACAAAAATCTTCGCAAATATTTTTTTTTAAATTAAAAAAAAACACATTTAAAAAAATATATTCAAAAATCAAATAAAAAAAAAGGTGAAGAAAACTAACTAAAACAAAAAACAAAAAAATATAAATTGCCTATAAAAACAATAATTAAAAAAAAAGTGTATAATTTTGTACAAAAGAATCATTAAAAACCTTTAAAACGTAATTTTTTTTAAAAAAAATCTTGAAAAAGGCAAAAAAAATAACAAAATTCAACCAAAAAATTGTCTAAAATAACAAAATTCAACCAAAAAAAATGTCTAAAATAAAAATTATTCAAAAAATATTAAAAAATCTTAAACTAAAACTTTAAAATTAAAATAAAAGACAAAAAATTAAATATATATATATTTTAAAAACAATATTTAAATGAAAACAAAACAATTTTAAAAAAATCAAGAACTAAAGAATAAAAAGAAAATTTTAAAACCAATTTTAAAATAAACTTTTAAGCATATTTGAAAAAATAGAAAACCAAATTTAAAAAATAAAAATAAAAACAATTTTACAATACAAAAACTATCAATTTTAATTGAAACTAAATTAAAGAAATAAAAAAATGCAAATATAAAAAAAATTAATAACATTTAAAACAAACAAAAAAAATACAATTTTTCAATTGAAATAAAATAAAATTTTAATTAAATTAACAAAAAAAATAAAAATAAATTACAAACCTACATATTATTAAGGTGTCGTGGGGGGCGATGTCCCTACATCACCTCAGCCCCCACAAGCTAATCCCTGGTCCCACAGGGTTAGGGCGATGCCCGACATCGCCCCCCACGACATCCACAACACCCAACCAACCCATGCATGGGCTGGTTGGGCGTCGTGGATGTTGTGGGAGGTGATGTTGGGCGTCACTCCAACCCTCAGGGGCTAAGCCTTGGTCTCATGGAGCAAAGACTTAGCCCTTGGTGGCTAGGGTGATGCCCGACATCACCCCCCATTGCCTCCCATCACTGGTGCGTATTGTTTTTTTATAAAATTTTACATATTTTTAAGTTTTTTGATAAAAAAAAAAATTCTTTTGTAATTTTATGTTTATTTATTTATTATTATTTTGAATTAAATTTTGTAATTTAGGTGTTTTAATTTTTTTTTTTAATATATAATTTTTAATTTTTTTGTGTTTTTTTTAAACCTTTCTAAAGTTTTTAGGCCATAAATTTGTCTTTTTACCCTTTTTTTTCTCGTTTTAGCTTAGTTTATATACTTGGTTTTTTTTTCCTCTTTAGTTGTTTAAGATTTTCTTTAATTTTTTTTTATTATATAAATTTTCCTTTTAATTTTTCTTTTTAATTTCAATTCTTTTATTTTTCTTAGTTTGTTTTAGTTTTTAATTTATAAAAAAAAAAATCAAATTATATTTTTTTGTTAAATATTTAAAAATAGTGTTATTTAACTACAATTGTTTTCTATGTATTGTAGTAAAGGTAAACAATGAGTTAAGAATGGTGTTTTCCACTATATTTTAAAAGTATGGAACAATAAATTAATTAGGGAGACACAATTATATGAAAAATTGTATCTTCAAAAAAGTAAATGGTAAAAAATATTTTTAAGATTGAAAGAAGCATGGAAAAATGACTAGAGACACTGTTGAATAAAACAAAAATAAAAAAATATGAAAACAGATGAAAAATAAACATTGAAAAAAAAATATGGAAACATTGTGGATTGAAAAATTTAAAATGTCGAAAACCACCTAAAAAGGGAGAGGGTGTGCTACCGATAGCACCATTTTTAAAAATGAGGTAAACAATTGGAACCCCCAAAAAACGAGAACTGTGTAGAGTTATCGTTAACTTGGTAACTATGTTCAAGTCTAATGAGTGAGTTTAGGATCCCTTCCTAAACTCAACAATTAATTAGAATATTTTAATCTCCTTTGTGAGTGTGGCACCCCCACACAAATCCCATCAACTTTCCCATGAGACCCTAGCCTCATTCCAAGGATGATTTCACTGAAACAAAATGATAATATAGTGCCAACAAATATTCCCACATTCCTGACACCTCAACCTCTTATGGGAATACCTCCTGAAGCTACATAATCAACAAACTCATCCTATGTGCACATGGATCCCTTTCTTGTCCCATAGAAAATCGATGAATTTGGGGAACATATTTCTTTCTCAGAAGTGTGCATTAGGCCTTCAAGTACCATATGTGTGCCACACACTGCCGCTTGGCCATCCAACACCTTTCACAAGAACACATTTATGAACGAAAATCTATGCATGGTCGAAATATTTCCTGCATTTAATTTTCCATGGCTACCCACTCGTGGGGAGTTTCTCTATGCACTCCCTGTCAATGTGTAGGTATCCCTATTAGTAATGTATCGATGACATATAACAATTGGTGTTCTAGAATGTGTTGCATCCATGGAATAAATGTATCCACCAGATCCAACCCATCGAACTAGTAGAATCCAAACTATGCCATCTCAATTCCCCATATGTCATGGGATTAACATAATATTCCCCATTATGTGTGGTATTGTATATATTCTCAATAACTAAGATCCGCACATCCTCATCTATCGACTCATTATATATTTCCCATTCATTAGTATCTAAAGGTGTGATCATGTGTAGGGCATCTTCCTCAAACAATACATGTCACTTGTTCAAATTAAACACCACATTATTGTCGAATGCCTAATCAATGACAAGTAATGCAAGGTCGTGATCAGAATAATTCATAATCTCTATTAATTCAAATCCATCCTTCTCCAACACCCCTTCTATGTTTACTTCGACTTGATCTAATTGACCTATAGGGTCGATCATGTACTAATTTTCCAATCGCAGCTAGATGGGAAAACAAACGAAACTTGGTTGACCCATCAATTCCCATGAATGATTCAATGGGATCTTCATGTCAGAACCCAGATCCAACATGACCCTATCCATTTCATAACTCCCAAGTTCAGTTGTCATCTTGAATTCTCTTCTTGTTCACCTTTTATTACTAACCTAATGCAGATCCATTTTTAGTAGAGGGGTTGATATATATCTCTCCATCCCTTATTCCCCCATGAAGGTTTCTAACATCAACATCAACTTTATCACAACATCAAGATCATTTAACAATCTCAAACAACAATGTAAGAATTTACTTACTTGATCGTCAATCTCTATTTTTTGATCCAAGTCACAAAGTGCCTCTTCGCACACAGTGTGCTTCAGGTCCTCATGCAGATGCTCCTCAATTGATATTTGTTCATTGAAATTTGAGTCATATATATTCTTTTCTACGCACATATTCCAATGGCCTCTACGTTGCACACTAAATTTCTTCATGCATGTGAGATTCATCCAATGACCTTTGTGTGGCACACTAGAATTCTTTATGGGAGAGAGCCTCTTCCAACGACCTTTGTGTGGCACACTAGAATTCTTTATGGGAGAGAGCCTCTTCCAATGACCTTTGTGTTGCTCATTAAAATTCCTCACATAATTAGGCCCCCTCAAGCAACCTTTGTGTCACACATTGCAACTCTTCTCATGTTATTTAATCCACTATGGCCCTCCATGAATTGTGAAGAATCGATTGCTGCGAGGTGGCATCAAAATTAGGAGAGGGTTTCACTTCATTTCTTATCTTCCCCTCTGGCCTTTGATCCAAGTTTTCTACATAGTCAAATCCCATTCTTGTCTTCACTCCTCTGTGGGTTATCACCCAGACATTAGCCTCATCATCCTACTTCTTATTCCAGCATGGATTTGAAGTCACAATCTTGCAATGTATAGTCTTCTCTTCCCACCTATTCAACAATTCAAGACAGTTCTATATAACATGCTTTGAGTTGTAGCAATACCCACAAAGAGAATCCAATTTGGTAAAATATCTTGACACATGGCCGATTTCACCACAGCTAAAAAAAGTGGGGGGTATACCTCCTCCACCTCCATATCATCATCTATGACCATGTCCATAGCTACCTTTGGGACCTCCCTGATAGCCACCTCTCTCAACACTCCCAAAGTCACCAACATTATATTCTTCTTGAACCCAAAATACATCATGGTTATGGTATTGCATCAACTGGAGTGGCCAACAGTTGTTCAAATCATGTCCTAGGGACTCACAAAATTCAAATAATGAATTATGATGCATCTTTTGATATTTATCCAATGTTGGGTATCAATGTGGTACATGGCCCCACTATCTACAAATTTTACACCATTCCATTTATTTCCCAACTAGAAGTGGACTCAGCGCATCCGTTTCCACATAATTTCCAAACACAAGACATGCATCCTTGTGATTCCCCTTATTCTAACACATGGTACACCATACATTCTCATAAATGAATTTTTCCTTTTCCATATATTGTGATTTCATCATCACGTTGACCAACTTAGACTATACATGCACCAACACTATCGATGTCTCTCCTCTCCGAGTGTAACCTCCAGACGCATCACAATTTCCACTACTTTTGCATGAGTAGTCACCTTCTTCTAGGTGAGAGGGACTCAGATATGAGGAAGTAACCTCGTAATGAAACATTCTCTATGTTTCACATCTTGAATATGGAATTTCAACCTATCCAACTAAATATTGAACCTTTGGTCATAATCTAACATGGTTTCTCCTAGTTTCTACTTAATGTCCTTTATCTATGGAATACATTGAGACTATGTTGGAAGCCACCATTTTTTTTCGATTTTTATTGAAGTCACCACAAAGAACTTATATCTTTAGGTAGCTTCCACCACCTTTCATTTGTAAATGTTTATGTTTTTGAGTTTCAAGGTGATTATTGAGTTAAGTTTACCTTATTGAGTTTTTGTAGTTTTCATTTCTGTTCGTTATATGTTTAATTCATGACTATAAGCATGAATTTAAACTTAAAACTTGGTTTGGTTTCAAAACGTTTTACCTTAAAAATATCATTTTAAAAGATACCCATATGTGATCAAATTTCAAATCTTGTGAAATGGTTGATTAGTCCATTATTGAAACTCTTGTTCTATCATGGTTGTTATGAATTCAATGGTTTGATAGTTTATTGGGGAAATGTTTTGATGCATTAAGAACCTTGGTTAGTTGTTGATATCCTTCTCATAAGTTTAATTGTCATATCAGCTTTCATGCAAATGAGTATAGGCATGTTGTACTTGTGTTTTCGCCTCACCTTGCTAACCCAAAACATTAATCAAGATATTCATTATGTGCATAGGGTTTTGAACTCTGTAGGTTTGGCACTCATCATGAGAAACAATTTGGATTTTTACGAACCCTCTGGTTATCGTTTTCCCCAACTCATTTTTTTGGGTTATGACAGCCACCAAACTCTGTAAATTTTTGTGCCATTACATTTCACATAGATTTTTCTCTGATCCTCATCTTCTAGAAATGAAACCCACACTCTGTAATGTCTATTATATCCTTTTCATAGTGGCAATGGCACCTGTGATGCAAATCCAACCAAATGACTCAGAGTTTTTTTTTTTGTTTTAAAACCCATAATTGATTATCTGAGACATGTTTTTGTGGGAATGTTTCTGAGAAAACGGTTACGAATTTGTCCAAACCCTTTAAAACCCATTTCGGAAATGGGGTCATTTACCTTCCATGTTGGCAATTTGTTCAGAAACCACATAGTTTTAGGCATACATATTGTTCTTTGGAGGGAAAAATCTCATAATTTCTTTCCGTCCGAGGTAAGTGTTTTTGTTTATTTTGCTCATAGATTCAAGCTTGTTATTGGTTTTGTTGGGTTCCAAGTTATATATTCCCTTCTTTTGTTTATGAGTCTACAGAAAATGTCTAATATTTATCAAATATGGAAGGTAAATCCCATGTCAAGCCTCTTTGTTTTTTTTACAATGGTCTAATTTGAATTCTTGTGCTATCGCATCTATCTAAGGATGGGGATACATGGGAAGATTTCTTGTTTCAAAATGATTTTACCCTACCTGAGACTACAGTAGAATTGTCTCTCCATCTCAATAAAAACTCTAGATCCTGCATGTCTAACCCTACTATCGAAGACCTATGTATTGATCTACAAGAAGAACATACGGTCACATATTGACCCTCTACTGTTGTTTGAAACCCATTGGGAGAAAGCCAAGGTCTGATTTCATGCCCAGAAAATCATTGGAGGAAGTCTTAGATGTATTAAAGGATAAAAACCCTCCTATTAATGAGCCAAATCAGGGTTTCATTAACAAAT
The DNA here is from genome assembly GCA_000966675.3 of Picea glauca. Lineage (NCBI taxonomy): Eukaryota > Viridiplantae > Streptophyta > Pinopsida > Pinales > Pinaceae > Picea > Picea glauca. The sequence goes on along the minus strand of JZKD02S0114605.1, from coordinate 260,186 downwards.
CAATTGTGAATAAAAACCACAAGCATAAGGAACAGGGTATTTCAGATTTAAATTTGCCAAACAAGAGGATTGAGCAGGTTGGTGATGCGTTTGCTAAAAACTCAACAAATTTTAACACCTTCTTAAATTCAGATGCTTCTTTGTCTATTCTATGAAATGATAAAATATTTTTTTATTCTGTTTTTATTTGATTCGGTTGGAAAAATAAAATAGATAGATTTATTTTTTTTATTTTTTACCATTTTAGACTAGCTATAGAAACTTGTAGCTAGCTACAGAAACTTGTAGCTAGCTACAGAAACCTATACTTTATCGTTTTAAATTATCAGTTTTTATTGTTATCTAAAATTCGATTTCATTTTTTCTCTTTTAGGAAATCAACAGTTTATAATGTTATTCAAGGAGAAGAAATCATGGATTATATGCTCAATGGCTTAGTGACTTTTCATTTTGTTTAAACAATTTCATTTATGTAATTAAGTTTGATGAACAAACTCCTACATGAGTGTTTCCTTGTTATCCTATTTTTGTAAAGAAATCTGATTTTTAGGGATCATCCTCTATCTTGCATGATAAGAGGTTATTGATCCAAGACTTGTTTAAACATTTTTTGTTGATTGGTGTTAAAGGAAACTTTTGTTGGAATATAGTATGGACATATGATTTTGAGAAAGAATATGGGAAAGAAATTCACCTTTGACTTTAGACCTGTGTGATGTTTATTTCATTTCATTCTTTCATTACTGTTGTATTATGAGAATGTTATTATGATTGATTTTAGCTTTAGCTTGTCATCATATGGTGTTTTCATACTGTTAAATATTATATGTTGTCCACAATTTCTTATTCCATTTTTTATGTGTGATTGATCTATCATTTGATTATTTTTGAATTTATTCTTAATGTTAAATGTTGGATAATATCAATATTCAAATCTAAGTTTTCTCTCATTCTTAAATATTGATCATCCTAAGATCACATGATTTTTAATTAGATGTCTTTATGTTGTTATTAATTTACTCCAATATCAAAAACTTCTTTGAATGTATTTTGGAAGTGCTAGTATTGTTCTGTTATAGGTTTCCCTTAACAACAGTACAGGCAGGAGGTCATGCAACACAGGAAGATAAACTCAGCTGAATGATCAGTTAGAGGTTAGTAGATGCATTATTTTCTTTTATTTAGAGTTGTTTATGTATGAAATGATGATTGAATTAATTATCTTTGATTGTTTTTGTGTCATTGTTTCAATCATATTCATTTAGTATTTATTTGTTTAATATCTTAAAAAAAATATGTTTTGTTCATATTTGATTCGGAAACTTTATCAAACAATCATTTTCACAAGATTTCATGCAAACCTTGTCAAATGTATATAAATTGTTCATAATCATTTGTATATTCACATTCTTAGATAAATATTTGTAATTATTGTGTCGATTGTTACAATCTTTACTTTAGTTAGTTTATTTCTTTTTGCTATCTTTAGGAACCTAGTTGGCTAACGGAGCCATTAAACCCGTCAGGATAGTTCATACCAAACATATTGTGTTAATTATACAACCCTGGACCGGGTCTATCCTTCCAGTTGACAGTGTGTCACTTACGCTCATCAACAAATGGCGCTATAAGGAGGGCCATACTGACAAGCTGGCCGTGCAGGAGTCTTTGTTTTGAATGTATTTAATTCCCCATGGCTCCCCAAATCATTGTGTTGGAACATGCTTTCCACTTCTCATTACCTGATATTCCCAACGAGACAATCTCTCACTTGTTCAAACTCACCTTTGATGGTGGGGGGGATGTATCTGCTAAAGACCATATTAATAAGTTTTGGTGTAAATGCATCAAGCATGATATTTCAGATTTGAAGGTTTTATGCAGATTGTTTTTCTTTTACTTTTAGGAGTTGGATTAAACATTGGTTTGAGTCTTTTCCACCATATCACATTTTTTATTGGTTTCAATTTGTAAAGGAATTTTTAGATTCTTTTGAAATCTATGATTACAATCAATTATGTGAATAATTTCAGACTTTGCTAATCAATGACAATTCATCTTTAGAAGGATTTTTGACAAGAATCCATCATGTTCTTTGTAAATTTAATCTTGATGACATGTCATTTGTATTAAATCTCCTCTATGATGCTTGCATCCCTTTCATCCAGTCATATTCAATCGTGAATGATGAAGAAGTTACAAATCCTATCACTCAATTCAAAGAATAATTTTGTTCACAGATTGAGAGGAATCCATTTGAAAACTTTGAACAAGCAAGGGAGGTAGAATCTATTGAAGAGGTTCTTACTAACAATCAAATTTGTTTTTCCTCTGAATCATTGCATTTTTAGTCCTCGACCATCGTGGAAGAAGATTCGATGTTGGGTCAAGGTGAATTTCCTCATTTTTGTAACTCATGCTCTAATCAATATTTAAATTCAATTATTGAAGAACACTTAGGTGACGAAAATCATCTTAAGAATTCTAACACTCCTATGAAATAGATTAGAGATGAAAATCTGCAATTTGAAGAAGAAACCTTAAACCTTCATACACAAATCATACCTTATCCACATGACAGATTAGATGTTTGTGATGAAAGTTTTAAATTGTCGTAGGAAAATTTAGATGATCATATTATGTTGAAAAATTTATCACCAAAACAAAGTGAAATTTTTAATGCATGTGAAGAGGAATGTCTTGAGAATACCATTGTTAAATATCATAGCTCAAGATATTAGTTTCATATTCTCATTTATGATTCCTTTTACTCTTTATATCCTGATCTCTTCTTAGATTTTTGTGGACGTGATTCTTTAACCACAATATCCTACTTTTTTTCTGCCACAATCAGAGCTTTTTGATATGCCAAGATTTGATGAAATTAATTCCAAACATAACATTTATGAAGTCGGATTCGATGCTCTTTCACTTTCATCACTCACATGGGAAAAATACATGTTGCAAGATGATTTTACAGGATGTATTTTTGAAAAAGACAATGCACTCTCACTTATGGAGATCAAACATTCTACATTGAATATTCTTTCTTTGGTTAGTTTGAATTCTAATGATTATGCTTTACGTTCTGAAATGATCAATCTCATCAAAGGAAGAGTTCAAACCAATGGTTTTATTGATGTCACAAATCCTCTTATGATGTGTTCCCCATTGATATATCCATTTCATCAAAGTCATAGCTGGCATCCTAATTTTTATGAAAGGATCTTAGAATGGCTTGAAGATTGGTATCTGAAAAATCATCATAATAAAGATAAAGTTGTGCTTGCTTTGTTTTTACCTAAATATCTAGAAAGTAAGCATGACATATTTCTTTTCGATCCTCCATGTGAAGAAATTGATGAAAACTTGGAGAATTGTCAGGAGGATGGGGTACTTTGGCCTTGGTTGATGGTTATGTCAGGTCCCCATAATATTTATAAGTTTTCCAAACTTACTTACACTCTTCCATGCCATTATGACCCATATCATGACAAGATTGCAGAACGGTTGGTAGATTCATACATCAAGAAGTTTCAAAAGAATGGTAAGGTTGTGCTTGATTTGTTCTTAAATGAATATATAGGAGGTAAGAATAGCATATTTCTTTTGTATCTACAAATAATAAATTCTTTTGTGATGATTTTCAACTTTCTACGCCTTGTAGGATTGGAGATGTTCTTGTGGATGCGCTGGAAATTCAATTTTACTTAGCATTTTGATCTATTTAATAGTTTAGAGTAGGATTAGGAGTAGGTTTCCTTTAGTTTTATTTCTCACGGTTTCTCTTTGTAATAATTCAGTTATGGACACAAGTGGGCACACCAAGGGAGCCGTAATATGGCTATTGTCAGGGAAGTCCACTTTAGCCCTTTTCTCTCTACTTTTCATTGAATATTTATTTTCAAAACCACAGTATTACCATGAAAATTTTAAATGGAAAGTAAATAGATGAGTAAATTTGAACTATCAATTCATCCCTGACCCAAGGTGCCATGAGTAGGAATGAATTCATATTCATGAGGATTTTTCTCTTTTATTTTAGTCTCTCAAGAGATATTTTGCGTGATGATTTTAGATCCATCCTCTTGTAAATATTTTTAATTTTCTTTTTTTGTTTTTCATTTTGGTTCTTTTCATTTTGCTCGATTTTGATTTGTTTTATGAATAATTATGTTTGAGTCACCATTTCATTTGTGGAAGGGAATCATAATTCTCATTCATTAGTAGCAATTGATAACTTCCCAAGCACCTAGGCAGTAAGTGTTAAAACTCAGATCAACAGAAGCAAGTTTCTGTTCAAATCAGTGTTCTGGTTTCTCCTTGAAATTACAAGTAGACGTGATTATCATTAATAATATTCTAATGATGTCCCTATTTTAAGGAAATCATCTCAGCTATACCTTCCCGTCCTTGAGATGGTTTCCTAATAGAAATCTAAGTGTCCAAAGTATGATGAAGGTAAAAAAAAAAGGGAGAATAATTTGTAAATGATCAAAAAATTATTCCAAACTATGATATTTTCAGTATCACCCCGCCCTCTTGAATGCCATGAAGTTTTGGAAATTATAAACAAATTCTAGAGGGTTGAAAGCACTGTAATGTGTGGGAAGTGTTTGTAAACTAGTTGAGATGTTGAACAAGTTTCTGGCAGTGGGTAAATGCATGCATGATACCAAGGCAACTTTGTCGAGGTACTGAATAGGCCTGATGGAAACGAAGCAATGTCGGGTTTAAGAAGATCCTCAGGTATGTATTTTAATTTGATCAAGTGTGAATATGTTCTTTATCATGAGTGGATGACTCTTGGACAAGATAGAGGTACTTTGAGTGGGTTATATGACATCCCTGTCGAGGCTATGAATGCTTGCTAGTAGCAGTGGCTCTGTCAACAGTATCGAAGTCAACTACATAAACATCGCTACACTCGTAATCTAAATTAGATGTCGAATTACATTTTTTTAGACAAAAATACATTTGATGCTAAAACTACGTTATTTCTGAGTTATGATCAGAATGCTTGACCTGTTGTTAACTGTTTATAAAAATTCATTTCATCTGACTCACCCAAACACAAATTTCCAGGTGATGCAGAGATAACTGCTTCACCCAGTATGTCACCATTGTTGGTAACCACCAATTTTTTTCGATTTTTATCGAAGTCACCATAAAGAAATTATATCTTTATGTAACTGCCACCAGCTTTCATTTGTAAATGTTTATGCTTCTGAGTTTCAAGACAATTATTGAGTTAAGTTTACCTTATTGAGTTTTTGTGGTTTTCATTTTTATTTGTTCTATGCTTAATTCATGACTGTAAGCATGAATTTAAACTTAAAACTTGGTTTGGTTTCCAAACCTTTTACCTTAAAAATATCATTTTAAAAGACACCAACATGTGATCAAATTTCAAATCTTGTGAAATGGTTGATTAGTCCAATATTGAAACTCTTGTTCTATCATGGTTGTTATGAATTCAATGGTTTGATAGTTCATTGGGGAAATGTTTTGATGCATTAAGAACCTTCGTTATTTGTTGATATCCTTCTCATAATTTTAATTGTCATATCATCTTCCATGCAAACGAGTACATGCATGTTGTACTTGTGTTTTCGCCTCACCTTGCTAACCCAAAACATTAATGAAGATATTCATTATGCACATAGGGTTTTTCACTCTGTAGGTTTGGCACTCATCGTGAGAAATAGTTTGGAGTTTTACTAACCCTCTGGTTATCATTTTCCCCAACTCTTTTTTCCAGGTTATGACACCCCCCAAACTCCGCCAATTTTTGTGCCATTACATTTCACACAGACTTTTCTTTGCTCCTCGTCTTCTGGAAATGAAACCCACACTTCGTGATGTCTGTTGTATCCTTTTCACAGTGGCAATGGCACATGTGATGCAAATCCAACCAAATGACTCTGAGTTTTTTTTGTTTTTTTTTTAAACCTGTAATTGCTTATCTGAGACACGTTGTTGCAGGAAGGTTTCTGAGAAAACAATTACGAATTTGTCCATACCCTTTCAAATACATTTTGGAAATGGGGTCATCTACCTTCCACGCAGGCATTTTTTTTAAAAACCACATAGTTTCAGAGATACATATCGTTATTTGGAGGGAAAAATCTCAGAATTTCTTTACGGCTAAGGTAAGCGTTTTTGTTTGTTTTTCTCAGATATTCAAGCTTGTTATTGGTTTTGTTGGGTTCCAAGTTATATATTACCTTCCTTAGATATCTTAGGCATAAAATGTCTAAGATTTATCAAATACAGGACGTAAATCCCATGTCAAGCCTCGTTTTTTGTTTTTACCATGGTCTAATTTGAATTCTTTTGTTATCACATCTATCTAAGGCTGGGGATACATGGGAAGATTTCTTGTATCGAAATGATTTTACCCTACCTGAGACTGTAGTAGAATTGCCTCTCCATCTCAATAAAAACTCTAGCTCCTGCATGTCTAACCCTACTGTCGAAAACATGTGTGTTGATCCACAAGAAGACCATGCGGTCACATATCGACCCTTTGTTGTTGTTCGAAACCCATTGGGAGAAAACCACGGTCTGATTGCATGCCCATAAACTCATTGAAGGAAGTATTATATGTATTAAAGGATAAAAACCCTCCTATTAATCAGTCGAATCAGGCTTTCACTAACAAATCAATTGTGAATAAAAACCGTAAGCATAAGGAATAGGGTAATTCAGATTTAAATTTGGCAAACAAGAGGATTGAGCAGGTTGGTAATGTGTTTGCTAAAAACTCAACACATTTTAACACCTTCTTAAATTCATATGCTTCTTTGTATAATATATGAAATGGTAAAAAAAAAATTGATTCTTTTTTTATTTGATTCGGTTGGAAAAATAAAATAGGTATATTTATTTATTTTACTATTTTAGACTAGCTACAGAAACCTATAGCTTATCTTTTGAAATTATTAGTTTGTATTGTTATCTAAAATTCGATTTCATTTTTTCTTTTTCAGGAAAACAACAATTTATAATGCTATTTTGAAGGAGAATAAATCATGGATTATACACTCAATGGCTTAGTGACTTTTCATTTTGTTTAAACAATTTCATTTATGTAATTAATTTTGATGAGCAAACTCCTACAAGAGTTTTTCTTTGTTATCCTATTTTTGTAAAGAAATCTGATTTTTAGGGATCATCTTCTCTCTTGCATGATAAGAGGTTATTGATCCAAGAATTGTTTAAATAGTTTTTGTTGTTTAGTGTTAAAGGAAAATTTTGTTGGAATACAGTATGGACATGTGATTTTGAGAAAGAATATGGGAAAACAATTCACCTTTGGCTTTAGACCTATGTGATGCTTATTCCATTTCGTTCTTTCATTACTGTTGTATTATGAGAACACTATTATGGTTTATTTTAGCTTTATCTTGTCATCATATGGAGTTTTCATACTGTTAAATATTATATGTTGTCCATAATTTCTTATTCCATTTTTTATGTGTCATTGATCTATCATTTGATTATTTTTTAATTTATTCTTATTGTTAAATGTTGGATAATATCAATATTCAGATTTGAGTTTTCTCTCATTCTTAAATATTGATCATCCCAAGATCACAAGATTTTTAATTAGATGTCTTTATGTTGTTATTAATTTTCTCCAATATCAAATACTTCTTTGAATGTATTTCGGAAGTGCTAGTATTGTTCTGCTATAGGTTTCCCTTAACATCAATACATGCAAGAGCTCATACAACACAGGAAGATAAACTCAGTTGATTGATCAGTTAGAGGTTAGTAGATGCATTATTTTCTTTTATTTAGAGTTGTTTATGAATGAAACGATGATTGAATTAATTAGCTTTGACTTTTTTTGTGTCATTGTTTCAATCGTATTCATTTAGTATTTATTTGTTTAACATATCTGAAAAAAAAAAAAAAAAAAGTGTTGTTCATATTTGATTCATAAACTTTATCAAACAATCATTTTTGCAAGATTTCATGCAAACCTTGTAAACTGTATATAAACTATTCATAATCATTTGTATATTCACATTCTTAGATAAATATTTGTAATTAATGTGTCGATTGTTAGAATCTTTTCTTTAGTTATTTTATTTCCTTTTGCTATATTTAGGACCCTAGTTGGCTAACAGAGCCATTAAACCCGTCAGGATAGGTCATATCAAATGGCTTGGGTTAATTAGACAACCCCGAACAGGGTCTATCCTTCTAGTTGACGGTGTGTCACTTACGTCCGTCAACATAATTTAACTTAGGATTTTTCAATTCCTTCAGCATATATCACTTGATCTCTATTAGGGACCTCTTCTATCTTGTCAGTGTAGTATCCTTCTACTTCATATACCACGCCAGGGCTCTATCCATAAAGGTGGTCTCAAACTGTGCAATATTTGACACCTCACTTTTGATCGTCTTCACGGACCATATCTCCTCACATGTGAACCATTTTTTCTCTGCATCATATATATCCATCCCATGGAACATGAGTATCCTCAAGGTATTATCCTGATTCACCAAACTCAAACCTCGAACTATTTCCTCCGAACTGATTGTTGGGTGTCTGGGACCTTGCTACTGATACTCTTCCTTTCTAAGTACTTCTCACTTAATATTCTTCTTCACTCATCATTTCTCTTATTTATTCTCCTAATCTTGAATCTACTCCAATCATCTTGTTGTCTATTATTCTCTCTTATTGGTTGAAAATGTGCAAGGGAGGTGGTTCAAAGTGGAGGTAACTCCATCTTCTTCTAACATTTGTTTTGAGGGAACCCAGAGAGTTTCTTACCTACAACCACGCAAGACCAACTAATATCACTATCTTTTCCCCCCCACCACTAGGGGATCCTACATCTTCCTCCGAAGTTGCAACACTCTACAATAGTGAAGGGGTTAAGAATTAATATTATGGGCCCTTACTACCAATACTACTAGTATATAAACCATATTCCCTACACTCAATGTAGGGCCTCTTTACAGGATTATCCTCTTCTATGCTTCTCTCTGGAACAACACATTTGTTCACACATCCTCCTCGTGTGGTCTCCTTCCTCTACATTCTCGGCTTGACCCCTCACCCTGCACACCTTTCTAACTTCCTTTTGCTTCTTCGTTCCTCTCTCCTTCTTGATTCAAATCTTCTTGTGTATTGTTCAACTCTCTCTCTCCCATTTTCTCTCTTGGGTCCATCCTATTCCTCACCTCATGTTACTAAATTTTGGATCCTCCTCAAAGTATCCATATCCCCTCTCACT
>JZKD02S0114605.1:226698-250849 GCA_000966675.3 Picea glauca | reverse complement strand
TCATCCCCTTCACCACGAAAAGCAATTTTATCCAGAGTGGTATTTATTTCAACATCATTTTTCTAGGGTCTTACGTGAACTTCATATTAGCTTCACTAAACAAATAAGTGTATTCAACAAAAAATTAAATTTTATACCCCTCCTTCACCCGATCTAACCATATGTCAATGGCTCAAGTCCACTTGTTATCCAATTCTTGCATTCTATCAATCATGGATTGATCCCAAAGTATTGGTTCCAATGGCCTCAAAGTAGTATTATCAATATTCTTCCTCTTCAACCACTCATACAAAATACATGGAAATTCAACAATGAAAATTTGATGCATATTAGTGTAGAGATACCTATCCTTCTATTGTTCCACATTGACATTCAAAACTTGATTTCCCCTCCAATAAAACTCATATTTCTTCGTAGCTAACCAATATTGAGTTTTATCCTGATATAGATACCACCTCATTATTTTTCTTCATCATTCAATACAAGGCTTCTAGGTCCCCACGATAAAACCATTTTTTGGATTAATAACTCTTGTACACGTCTTTATTAATGTTAGGGAATTGAAGACCCTGGGTTTGTCCAGAGTTTGACCAAAAAAAACCCCAATGAATCAAAATATCAAACCTAATCCAAAGACTCAATAAGGTCCCACCCAAGAGACCATGAGGATCATAGAGACGATATAGTCTTGTGTCGATGATGATGAAGGACTAATTGGAAACACTTCTATTTGAGTTGGAATTCATGAAATCCATTGAAAACTACTAAAAAATTAACATTAGGAAACAACAACACACACATTCAATTGACGCATAAGTAACATATAATATGAATAGAATTATTGCATCTTTATTATCTCCATTCCATCATCAAAAACATATACTAATCAACTCATAAATTGATAGCAACATAGCCTTGTTCTCTTATAAATTTTCCTAGTGGTACATTACATAGAACCATGTGCTTCCTTTCAGACTCTACCATTGGTACATACTCAAAATTATCATTAGGGGCATTATAAAACATGGGCTCATAGTGATATTAATGACAAAAATACCAACAAATATCAAAACAACAACCAACTGACTAACAAGCTAACTTTGTTTTTGTGGTTGTTTGTCCCTTTTATCTACTTATCATCTCTAGCAATCGGTCAAATTTAGTTCTTCCCCACTTTATACTCTAACTTCTAGTCATGATTCTATCACCCACATTCATTCCACGTAGCCTATTTGGAATTGTGTCAATCTCAACTACCTTTCTAGATCATCATATTTCTTCTCAGTGTTCCCTTGTGTTTCTTGTAGTAATCATTGAGGGAGATTTCTTGAATATTTTGTTCTTAGTTCCGACATGAATGTGATGTCATATTAATTTCTAGTGCACATCAAAAAAATTGGATTAGCATGGAATGGAAGAACTCAAACTAACGCGCATTAACAAAACTTGATCTAATGCACACACCTCCTGACACTCTTCGTGTAGCTACTTGACCGTGTGAAAAACTTGAATAGGTGCACACAACTTTGTTTATGCACTTGTACGATATTTACCCAAAACTTTGGGTGCCAACAAATGTGATTCCTTAGTTAAATGAATTGTTGTTTTTTTAATGCAATAAGCATTCTCACTTGCATTTATGAGTGAGAAATTAAGTGATGAAAACATGGGTAAATGCACCTATGATAAGGATATTTTGGTTATCCTTCATGTAGTTGATATGTGGTGTCCTTACTTAATAGGGTATTGTTTCCAAATTAAAAAATACTATCATAGCTGGAAATATTTATTGGAATAGACTATATTATACCTAGAGAAACAAAAGTATGTGACAAAAATGTTAGTCTATGACTATGATTTATATACAAGAAGAGTAAGGAAAATGTGGTGGTTAGCCATATCTATATAAATTATGGTGAGGAATGGTACCTATTGTCCTTATGTTTCCTAGTGTCATATTGGTTATAGGAGTTACATCAATAATGGTCATTGGATTCCAAGAAAATGTGCATGATCCACTAGTTACAAGTCAAGCCACAAGCACACCCAGGTTACACTTGGAAGGATAAAGAGATCCACTATAAAAGTTATATTTTATTTCTTCGGGATTCCTATTTTAAATCTAATGTGTAATATTAATTACACTCCTTCCCATGGTAACAATATCCCATTTCCACTCAGGAATGGGAAATGGTTGTAGCAATCCCACTATATGTTTGTTCTCAGCCTTTATCATTTGGAATTCCATGCATCTAATAATAAAATTAACTAAATATGTCTTCATTCCAAGCAAATAATATTGGCCTCTTACAAATGCAATGGTTTTCTAGTATCCTAAATGTTGAATGTATGGTGCATTGTGCTTTTGGATAATTAGGAACATAATCTTTGTTCCTATACAAGATAATTTCATCCTCTTACATTCTAAAATATTTATATTTTTGTTGTACATTACTCTACTGTAATATTTCTTTAATTTGTACATAATATTGGTCTATTGTTAGATCTTCTAAAATTAAGTATTTAAATATGAACTATACACGCTAATTGTTTTTTCATGCATTTCATGCACCCTTATGTTGAGTACATAAACTACTTTATTCTATTTTCCCTTAATGTTCTTGATGTCAAATTCATATTCGCTAAGAAATTCCAACCATACAGTTTGTCTGGAATTCAATGTTGGTTGTCCAAACAAATATTTCATACCACTGTGGTCTATCTTCAGCTCAAATTTCCATCCCATGAGATTATGTCTCCACATTTTTAGTGCATGAACAATGGCTACAAAATACAAATCATTAGTAGCATAATTTCCTTCATGCTCCTTCAAATTTCTTGACTCATAGAAAATTATGTGCCAATTTTAGGAAAGGAATCCAGCAAGGAATCATTTACATGCATAGTTGAACACAAAAAAATCCTCATTTGGATATACAATATTCAAGATAAGTGCACTGGTCAATAAATCTTTTAAGTGTTGGAAACTATGTTTACACTTTGTAGTCCATACAAATCTTATGCATTTCTTTTTCAATGAAGTAATTGGGAGTGAAATCTTCAAGAAATTTCAAATCAATCTAATGTACTAATCAAATAGACACATAAATGATCCATCTTGAAAAATATTTTTTGGTAGTAGTCTACTTTTGATTTTTGTAATATTTTCAGGATCCTGTGCTTCGCCATCCTCTGAGACATTGTGACCCAAATAATGGATATAATTTTGCTAAAATTTACACTTTCTTATATTATGAAACAATTGGTGTTCTCTCAGCACTAGTAGCATCATTATCAAATGTTGGTCATGCTCCACCTTTGTATTGGAATAGATAAGGATATCATTGAAGAAGACAATGAAAATTTTGTCAAGGTAATATCTAAACACTCCATTCATTAAACACATAAAAGTCATCATTGCATTTGTCAACCCATAAGGTGGTTGTCTTGATTGTCCACCTATGTACTGTGATTGAATAGATGGACCTCCTACGTATTGAGATTGATATGATGCCCACCCCATGTATTGTTATTGAAGGGATTGTTGTGTTGGAATCATGGGGTTTATGGATTGATAGGGAAAATTTCCTTGTGGAGTAATTCTCTCCATATTAGCTTGAGCCAACAAAGGATTAGTAACTCCTAGAAATGGTTATCCAGGATACATTCTAGTGCTAGTAGGGATAGAAGGACTTGTGGGAGTGGCTTTCCCCTAAGCTTGTTGATGATTTAAACACATAGGTTTCCCCCTAGTGACAAATTTCCCTCCAACTGAAGGTTTCTCCCTAGATAAAGGTTGACCTCATGTTGGTTTTGATTCCCTTTTATCTATATACTCATATTGGCCTTGAGGGATTTTGATTCTATTGACCATTACATATTGACCCTGGTTCATAACTAAGAATATTCCCAACAAAATCCCTTAAACATTATCGAGCCCTCTGGTGACCTAGAAGGAAGCACAGTACATGAGGGTACTGCGTAGTCTCACCTGAGATAGCTCTATGGGTGGCTGCAATACTCAAGTGTTTGCAACCTGGGACTGAGCGAGATCTACACCTTGACCTTTATTTCATTCATTTAACATCTAGTCTAACATTCATTCTATGCATGAATGTGGTACATCAAATTTACTTAGTCACTTTATCCATTCAATCATTCATCAACTAATCAGACGCAAAAACACATTCATTTAGTCACATAATACAGTGTTACCATGGTTCACCCCCTCCTGGGCTACATCCATAAGGATCTAGATCTAAGGATTTTATTATAGTTTAGAAATATCCATGCAACACATGGTTGCAATCTTAGTTCCTCTTTCTTCCCATAGGCTCCTCGATCCCTACGAGGCTAACCATATTTCACCAAGATCCTCAGCCTACGATCTAAACCTCGGGATCGAATCACTCATACCATTTATATCTCACTAGTAACTTGTATATTCCTTACAGCTCTCTTCCTTTCTTCGTATATCTCCCTCTCCCCCTCTCTAGCTCTTGATCTCTATGTATATATCCCTTATTTGCTTCTTTGGTTCACCAACCATTACAATATATTAAAAAAAACCTAACCCTACCGTCGTTAGGTCTTCCATGCATGCGTGTGTGCTTCTTTCCCTTCCAGTTGTCTCTTTCCTCTTGCATGATTCTCTTCCAAAAATAACCTTTCTTTATGATTTGACCTGCATCCAATAGGCCCCCAACACTCGCATGTGTCTCATCTCGAGCCACCTAAACATTGTGTGCTTTGTCGATCTCTCTTGCGATATCTTAGAACTTCTTCGTGAGCTCTGTTGCTTGTGTTTGGGACTGTGTGGTCTTCTCCTTGAGTGCATCCAATACCTGCACTACAATATCATCGTTGACCATCCCTACGCACTCTGCCTGGGTTTGTTCCATGTTTGTTTTTTCTTCTTCCACCTGTGCAATGACCTTTGTTGCCCGCTCTTGGAGATGTTCCATTTGAGTCTAGTGCTCCTTTTTCTATGTCTGTGCAACTATGAGTTGTGCCTACAGTTTCTTCATATCATGTGCTCCTTTGACATTCTCTATGATCAAGATTTTCTTTTGCCTCTACTTGAGGTTCTGTATAGTTGTGCTTATCCTTTCTTCTTCTCATTCCCACTGCTAGACTTGTTGATCCTCTTCCAACTTCATCCAGAGCTATTTTTCTTTCTCTAACAAGTCGACAGTTGTGTGGACTTGTTGCTCTATATCCTTGATCTACGTTGTTGCCTCCTACTTCCTCTTCTCCTTCACCTCTGGTGGAGTGGTAGGTACGAGATTCTCCCGGAGGTGCTCGATCTCATGTTTGTATTGATCGATTATGTGCATAATCTTATCAATATTCTATGTCACCGTGAGTTCAGTCATCTGTACGCTCTTTGGGATTTTATCATAGGATACAACTAATTCCTACTCCATCCTATCGGCGCGGTATTTTTCATCTTTGGTATCTATCTTAGCCTGTTCGAGTATCAATTCCATCTCGTCCTGATTGTCCTTTTCCTGCTGCAATTTCGTTGTGTCTGTGCATGCATGTGACTATACCTCCTTTGTGACGCTGACTTGCAGTTTATATAAGGCCTTGGTTGGTATCCACATCAATACCAATTATATTTGGCCCAAGTCCTTTAGGGGTGTCTAACCCATGATTTCTTCCATGTGCATCATGTTGGGTGTGACGTGAAATGTCGAGCTCTACTGTGTTGTTGTATGGATCATGTCCTTCTCGCTTGATCCAGATTCAAATCCTATTTGTCATGTTGATGGAATTGTTCCTACATTGTTGTCGGTTGCCTGTGCTTCTCTGAGTTGCTGGAGGAGTTGTCGCATGTATGCTAGCTCTTTCTCAATCTCGTCCCTTTGGAGCTCACCATTGTCAAAATCCTCAACTGTGTGATCCTGGACCATTTGGGCCACCATGTCCAAATCGTCCTTGGTGATCGTGTATTCTAAGGTCATTCTATGTGCCTTCGACTTCTTGTGCACACCCCCCCATCTAGTTTACTAGCCTCTTAATCTAGCCTTTCTCCTGCTAAGTAGCACTTGATGTGGTTCCCCATTCTGTCTTAGTCTCTTTCTCCTATACTTGTAGTGCCTGTGTGTTTTTCTTCTTCCTTGCCCGGGTGCCTTTCTTGGATGCCCCCCCATTTTTTATTTTTCACCTTGTTCTGACATGTCCTTGGTTTCTTGGGCACTGTTATCTCTTCTGAAGGTGTATTTTCCTATCTTACCTCCTCCTTCTCTATTTCTGCAGGTATTTCTCGATTCAAGATTGGAATCCTCAATCATCCTCCCAATATTTCATGGCTATATCTATGTTCACCTCCTTGATGTAGTAGCACAATTGTATCCATTGATTGGAAGGATATTTTTGTTCTTGGATCCACATTGCATGTCTAGTGGATTTGAAGTTTCATATTCCCTGATACTATGTGATTTCTTTTGGTGTCACCCTCTAAGCATTGGCGATTCTCTCATGTAGGTCATTGTGATATACTTCAAATATGGTTGCATTCGCCTTTCTGTTCTTGGGGTCCAAAGAGATCCTCAGTGATAAGTATCGCACTCTGTGGAAAGGATTGGGTTTAGTGGAAATGAATAAATATTTTTTCTCCTTCCATATGATTAAGGCTATCAAGATGAGTAGCCATGAATAGTGAAAATTTTCCCCCAAATCCTGCGCGTCCTTGCAGTCATCCAGGAATAGATTCAACAAATAAGGGGCCCAACTGAGTGTGGTTCCCTCTACACACTATGTTGTAGCTGCAAAAATCTCGGTTGGGACTTCCTCCTTGTGACATTTCCTGAGAAATTTGCATGCCATAATTTTTGCGGCCATTCTTGTCATGACATCACTAATACACTTGATTATGATTCTGTGCAACCCCTTTTCGATACCATACTTCTTCTTCATTTCCTCGACTAGTTCTTTCTCCTTCTTGTTATCCTCAAGGAACTGTGGGGGATCCTCACCCCATGATGGCATCCCTATGATGTATGGAATAATCTCTATGTCTATTGGGACGAGTTGTTCTATCCATAGGTATCCGCCATGGGTGACTGAAATCATCTTATTGATGCAGTTTTTTGCATACTAGCCTCTCCCAAAGTGCAGGATGTCCAACATGCCTAGAATCCTGTTCTTGGCAAGTCCGACTGGCCACTTGACTGGTTGATTAATTGGTTCACCAAAGGGTCCTATACCCATAGTCTGTAGGTAGTCTTTCTTGGCTAACTCTGGGAACTTATCCATGTATGTCATGTCGTGGTATGAGTACCTCAGTTTCTCCATGTAGAATAACATATTTCCTACTATATGTACCCCTTCTGGAATGCATGGAAAGACAATGGCTAGGGTGTCTTGCCTTCATGGTGACCTTGGTACCACTTGCTTTCCCTTCCGCTGTGGTGGTTGACTTGAGGTTCCAACCTCCATTGTTCACTCTTCTGCATACTCGTCTGGTTGGCTTATGACATCTTCCATTGTGCCCTCCTGTGGTTATTCCAGCGTGGTTGTGTGTAATATATATGGCACGGTCATTTCCTCCTGGTTCGGGATTGTCCCATTAACTCTTGGGTGCTCTTCAGGGTTTCCAGAATGTCAACGATTGTATGTGTCCTCAGACTATTGTCCCTATCCCCCTTCTGGTTCATTCATGTCCATGCCCACTGGTGTTGTCTGTTGGGTTTCCTCCACAATAGGTGTGGGGATTTATGGCGTCATATTGGGCAACGAGATTTCATCAACATTGATGACTTCTGGAGGTATAAGTGGTTGTTGTTCGATTCCTTATGCTTGTGGTGAGGCTCTGGCAATACTTCGGGGTCGTCATCCAGTCTGGCTTGGTTCTCCTTGTTTGGGTGGTGTCATGGTGTTTAGGTTGTTTTATGTTGAATGCGGTGGCATTTGTAAGCTCTAGAAACTTCACTCTTGGCTATTTATTCTCTATTGCTCTTTTTTTTTCTCCCTTGCTCAATAACCTTCCCAGTGTCATGTACTAGTTTATATAAGAATTCTTTGAATATTCTTGGAGACGTTACCTCATTGACGTTTTAATTGAGTCGGCTCTTCTTGTGTACCTTCTATTGAATTCCCTTTCCATCGCCAGTTGGCACGACTAATGCGGCCTCCAATCAGTCAATTTTGTTATTTAAGTTTGATAGTCGTCGTTCATTGGCAGTTGTTTGTTGTATCTTGCATTCCTGTTGTTTCTTCTTTCCTATTTGTAGTGACCATTGGCCTTTTCCTCAACCATGATAGAATTCTCGAGTGTGTGAACTCATTCTCTTCTTGGCACCCTATGCCCTTGTTAAGTGTTTGTCTTCTTAGCTCAGTATATATTGGGGTCCAGGTATGAGCGATTTATTCAACCTTTTCCTACATTAATTTATCAATCCGAGTGTGTATCCTTTCAAGGCAATGTGCAAGGTATATGTAGGGGCAAGAGTACAATTCGTTCTGGCCAAGGGTTTACAATTTAAGATTCAAAACATTACTATCAACTGGATTAACTACAACTTTTGAAAGGTACTCATAAGAATCATACGCTGTAATAGTAAGCATAAACTAAGAAATAATGTACTGTAACAACAAGCAGACTGCTAAATAACACACTGTAACAATAATCATAAAACTGATAAATAACACACTATTACAGCAATCATAAAACTGATAAATAACACACACAGAGGAAGTCCTAGCACCTAATCAGAAGAGTGGGCCTAGCTCTCTGATCAGGGTTGTGCTAGTTACAACAAAGACGAAGACAGTGAAATAGGTAATACTTTATAAATCTGAAAAAGGTTATTACAATCTCCATGGGGACATCCCCAGTTACAGGAATAAACTATCTTTTATACATCAAAAGGGGGAACAACCTCTTTCCCCAAAACATGGTAACCGTACCCTTAAAAATATACATTAGTTGGAGTGGTACCAGTACTAGATAGACAAGATCAATGAAATGCCCAAGATGGTTCAAGGATCTGTGACTCCAGTTGTGTGGCCTCCTTTGGCTTGGTCGTTGTTGTCTTCAAAATAGATAAATAGCAAATATACCGCGGGATGCTGAGGCCTTGATTCATGTTCTTGAAAAGCTGCAGTCAAACATCGTTTTAGTGCCGTGAATAGGCAAAACTCCATGACTTCACTTCATTAATAAAATATTCCAATAGACAAGTTAGGGGTAATTACCTCGCTGATTTAGCACAGTAAACATAGGTAAATAAGTGTAAAAAGGTCAAAAAGGTAATGGAAATGTAGCAGAAAGATATCCAGATTTGGTGCCCAACATCTCCCCCCAACTAGCCTTCTGCATGCCCTCATGCAGTTTTCCACTTCCGTAGGTTTGGATTTCACTGACTGTTGGATTTCTGAAGATGGGCAAGATCGTATTCTTTGGTCATCTATATTCCTGGAACTTTAAAACCATCTGAGAGGTGGACGTTTTCCCACCAATCTTCTGGAATGATATATGATGGAGTGTAATCTTCTATTGCCAACCAAATAGTGGGAAACTGAAACCGGAGTCACATCCATTGAATCCCGCTTGTTCGTACACATGCCATATATTTGGGCACTCTGGGGAGCACCCATGCAAAATTGGGTGCCCCAAAAGGTTCCCTGTTCCAGACAGTTGTAGGTGTCATCATCCACCTTTTCTGACAACAATCAAGGGCTTCTTCATGAAATGTGACTATTTTCTTAACACAAATATCAAGGCACCAATTTTGTGTCCTCAACATTCTGTCTCTATTCGCCTCAATTCCCAAAAAGGTGTTGTGTTGATTGAACATGGTGATTGCCCTTTCGGGTTCTCCTCTTATCATAAACGGCTTTGTAACCTGATTAGATTCAAATGTGTTAAAAGCCTTTTGCCAGCTGATCTGGTTGAAAGTGTAAGAGGTGAGGGCCGTTAAATGAATGTCTCCCACATACGGGACCTGATTGAAATATCTGTCCAGGCGCAGCAAATATCTGTGCAGGTAAAATTCACACATCAAATGCTGAGTTGGCACGTCGTGGTGCCTCATTATTCGAAGGAATTGTACACCATTTTCTATCTTATAACTAATCTCATTTTTTATGCTCTCCATGCAGAATAGAAGAAAATGTTCATGCAAAAACAAAGAATAACTAGAAGAAGGGGGGCAACATGCCATCACCTCTTGCACCAAACTAAATATCTACTCTTTATCCGTTTTCAGTTTTGCCACTTTCTTTTCCAACTGCTCCATCTTGAGTTGTTTCTTTGCATGCCTTAATCTCATGATGTCTATATGCTCCACATATTCAAAAACAGTTGTGGAGGCTCGCTCCTACGTTCTTCTGATTTCATTTTTATACTGAGTCACAGTAGATTTCCAATTCTACACTTCGACTGTTAAGGCATGCTCATGGTCTTCAAACAACCACTCAACCAGGTCTGTCTGAGTAGAAGCAGAGGTTATGGCTTCCTGGTCCGTCTGCGTTTCTGTTTCTACTCCTATGGTCTTGGGCTTTCTATCTTTCTTCTTGTATTTCTTCATCCGCTCCTGCAATTTGTGTACATGTTTCCTTAGTTTCTTGCCCTCCATCTTAAGTCACATTGTCTCCTTCAATTGTAGTTGATGTTTTTGTTTGACTAGGAGTCTTATGACCTTCTCATCTGGCTCTTCCATTGGCTCATTCGTCGGGACCGCTTCGCTTGGTCCCTCCTATTCACCTACAACTAATTCCTCTTGTTACGTGCTCACCATGACTAGTGGTGCCCCTTCCAAATGCTCTCCTATTGATGTATCTATTTGAGTATCGTCCACCTCGCATAATTGTGGCTTTTGTGATAGAATTGGAGGAATGGTGAGATCTTCTTATGTACGCCGAAGGGAATGAGTTCGCCTTGCTCCTTTTGGAATAAGGGAGAAAAAGGAGAATTGGCAAGGATCTTCAATACTCGATCCCGAGGTTGATGCTGGTTCTTGTGGTTTGGTGCCAACCTCATGTCCTAGTTCTTCCATCACTTCTTCCATGGGATCTATGGTCAGGGTGGTCACGACCTCTTCTTCCTTCTGGTTGTCTTCCTCCATTGATTCCATGGTGACAGGAGCTCCTTGTGGAATGCCCTTGGTCACAATATTGATCAATTCACCTGCTCCTATCTATTGTGACCCTGCTTCTATGGTTGTCATGCTATCAAATTGCTCTGCTAATTCCATAGGCAAGACTGGTTCTTGTGGGACAACCTCGACCGTGGTACTAGTGGGCCTTTCTACATCAACTTCCACATCTTCCATTGATTCCATGTTTTTGACTTGCTCTTGGGGAGAAGCATCTTATTTGAATGCTTCAACTTCCATTTCCATCTCTTCCGGTTCCTCCTGATCAACATAGTCATCTTCACCTGCATTTTCCTCCTCCGTGGCTTCTGGTTCATCTTCCTTGGTAGCCACAACGGCTGCTACTTCTTCCTCTATGGAGTCCTGAAATAGTTCCCATGGAATCAGAATTTGTCTGATGGCATTCATTACTAACAGCTGAACCAGCCCATGGTGGGTGATGGTCTCCAATACCTGTCGCAACTCTTGAGCCGAATGTGCCATTAGGTGAAGGCTTCTCAATAAGAAATAAGTTACATTTAGTGAGAAAGCCTCTACTTGGAGAAATCACAGGTGAGTTAGTATTCGAAGATGGTATTTGAATATGGTGGAGTATCTTCCTTCGCAAGTCATATATCTCATGACGAATTCTGCTACCTCCTTCCATGGATGCGGCATCGAATTTCAGTCATATCCTCGACCCTTTTGCACAATGATTTCTCCTGCTTGTAAAAAGGCTTCGGGAAACTCTGGAAGGATAGACCTTATTGAAAACCATCGTTGTCCATTTTGAGGGAGTCCACTGACTTCTGCGATGGCTTCCTCTGTCACAGGAATTTCAATTCTGCAGACCCGAGAGCTTCCTTCTCTCAAGTTGAGTGTTAATTCCATCGCGATTTCTTCATTCGACCCTTTCAATATGTCAAAGTAAACATTCCATCCTGCGTTCTCAAGGACCTACCATACCACCTGATTGTTTCAAACTCTCATTGTATCTTGAGGTTCATGCCACATAGATCGTCCACCCATTGCTACAGAGGCAGAGTCAGCACAACGAATGCAATTAGCTGGTAGGGGAAAATGACAGGGCTCCAAACTATTGGCAACTAAAATAACGTCATATCGCTTTTGGGGGCGACAGATGAAACAACACTGGTATGCCTGGAAATGATGACAGATTGTGGTGGTACTGTCAGAAATTTAATGCAGCGTGTTGGGGAGGTGACCGATTATCTCTCTGCGCATACGAGTATGCATTTGACATATCAAGTTATGATTATGGAATATTAAAATCATTAGATTTTGTTTGATGAGGATCATGTGTCATAAATGTTTTTCGTGGTATGTTGTCATTTGTTATGACGATTCCCCCCCCCCAACTTAATTACGGTCGTCCACGACACGTTATGATGTCTTTTCGGAATATTTTAACTAAATCCATAAAAGTTAGCGGAGACATACCTAGGGACCTACCTTATGGTGGGGTAGCAACAAAATGTCTGACGGAGTAACATCAACAGGATGTGATGGTAGTAAGGAGTAACAACAACAGTGAGTAGCAACAATGACAGAAGAACGAGGATGGTGGAGTAGCGGAGTAACAACGTTGGCAGAGTAACGACAGTTGCGGAGTAACAACACCGGTGGAGTAAAAATAGTTGAGGAGTAACGACACTGGTGGAGTAATGATAGTTGCAGGGTAATGGCAGCGTCGGAGTAACAACATCGACAGAGTAATGACACCAGCGGAGTAACAACACCAACGGAGTAACGACAGTTGTGGAGTAACAACACTTTGTGAAGTAATCAGTGCACAACAGTGGAGTAACAACAATATGTTTATAGCAATACTGGTGGAGTAATAGCGTCGAGTGTTACATTTCTCCTTGTCATATTCCTTTGTTATCCCTACAATAATACAAACAAGTAATATATATATATATATATATATATATATATATATATATATATATATATATATTTTCAAGGCAGAGTGAGAGTGTCCCTCATTCCAACAATCATTAAATCAGATGAGTTAGAGAGGTGTTTGACAAAGGCATTTATAGAGGCTAGATGGTTGTATAGTTTTAGACAGTGTCTGTTTACTAAGAATGAGGTATCATTCTCATCTATTGTAATTAATCTAACCGTTCCATTGTCGAACACTGCGTCCACTTGGTATGGCCCCATCCAGGGAGTGCAAAGCTTTCCTTTGAAATCCTTAAATCAGGAATCATAAAGTAATGCCCAATCTCCCACATGAAACACCTTACTTTTGATAAATTTATCATGCCACTTCATTCTCTGTTGTTGAACAGCAGTGGTCTTCTGGAAAGCTACTAATTGAATCTTGTGTAACTCATTCAGCTATTCGAGTTGGTGTTTTTGTGCTTCTGATGGGTCTAAGCCTACTTCTAGAGCTGCCCTGAGTGTACTGATCTCAAATTCCACTGGAAACAAGGGGACTTTCCCATAGACTAATTCAAATGGTGAAAAACTAGTTGTGTTTTTTCCCGGCGATGACTTGCTACTATCTTTGTCAAGATATTTTCCAATACCTTGTTTGTGCTTTTTACTTGCCCGTTTGCCTGGGGGTGATAGGGGGTTGTCACTCTATGCTTGACTCCATATGTTTCCATCATCTTTCCTATCATGTGAGATGTGAACTGTGATCCTCCATCCGACAAAATTTCCCTTGGAGTACCGTATCGGGAAAAAAATTCTTCAAAAAGAAAGTCTGCCACTACTTGTTTTGTTTCTCTTATGACTGCTCTAGCTTCCACCCATTTAGTTACATAATCAATGTAGACCGGGATGTAAGCTTTCTGATGAGAAGGTGGGTTGAAGGGTCCAACAAAATCAATGGCCCATTTCTCAAATGGTTCAAGGACTATATGGGGTTGTAGAGGCATTTCATCTTCTTTCCCAGGTTGTCCCATCCATTGGTAGCTATCACACCTTCAAACATAGTCTCAGGAATCACGAAAGATGGAGGGCCAGTAATATCCCATTTGCAGCACTTTGTGACCTGTTCTTTTATCTGCAAAATGTCCTCCACAGGGCCCATCATGTGCAACCTTTAGTATCTCATAGATATTATCTTCTACCACACAACGCCAAATCTGTTGTTCAGCCCCTGTATGAAAGAGATATCCTACCATCCATGAATATTGGGTACTCTGGTGAATAATCTTCCTTTTCTCTTTATATGACAAACATCGAAGAACCTTCCCTGAAGCAAGATAATTAGCAATATCTACATACCATAGAGTGTTAGCAGATACTGCAAAAAGATGTTCATCTGGGAAATTATCTTCAATTGGTGTATCCTTACCCTCATGTTCTATCCTAGATAAGAAATCTGCAACCACGTTGTCCTTCCTTGGTTTATCTACTATCATGATATCAAATTCCTATAGTAGCAAGAGCCATCTTGTAATATGACCAGGGGTAACAGGTTTATTCATTAAATACCTGATAGTTGCATGATCAGTGTTCACGAAGGTAGTATACTTGGTAATGTAGTGTCAGAATTTGTTGATGGCATAAATAATAGCAAGCAATTCTTTCTCAGTCACTGTGTAGTTTAATTCATCCGGAGCCAAATTCTTACTAACATAGTAAATTGTGTATGGTATTTTGTCCTCTTGTTGTCCTAATACTGCACCAACCGCTGTTTGGGAAGCATCTGTATGAATATGGAAAGGTAATGCCCAGTATTTCCCTCTAAGGATTGGAGCGCTATAGACCAATTCCTTAATTCTCATAAAGGTTGCATCACAGTTCTCTGTCCACACAAAATCTGAATCTTTTGTTAGCAATTGAAAAAGTGGATGTGCTACCTTAGCAAAATTTTCTATAAAACGCCTGTAATAGCTAGCACAACCAATAAAAATGCGTACCTGCATGGACGTTTTGGGTGTCGAGAAATGTTGAATTACCTTTGTCTTTGTTGGGTCCATCTGAATTCCTTCAGCTGAGAGCCATTGTCCCAGAAAAATTTCTTCTTCCATCATCATATGACATTTTTCCATACTCAACGAGACACATGCTTGTATACACCTTTCGAGAACTTTTTCTAAATTTTTCAGCCCTTCAAGAAATGAATCCCCATATGGGGTAAAGTCATCCATGTAGATTTCAACACGGTTATCTATCAAATCAAAGAATATTCCCAAAATTGCCCTCTGGAACATTGCGGGAGCATTACATGGGCCAAAAGGAAGGACTCGATATTTGAATGTTCCCCAGGGGCATGTGAAAGTGGTTTTATCCTGATCTTCAGGAGCTATTTGAATCTGGTTATACCCACCAAACCCATCTAGGAAGGAAAAAAAAAAATTCCAGCCAATGTGTCCAGAACTTGATCAATAAATGGCAAAGGGAAATGATCTTTCTATGCTGCCTTATTTAATTCTCGATAATCCATGCATATTCACCATTTACCACTTTTCTTAGGGACCATTACTAATGGAGAGACCCATTGGCTATCTGAGATGGGGTAAATAAAACCTACGTCTAGTAATTTCTGAAGTTCTTCTTTCACGATATTTTTCAGTGCAGGGTTCATCCTTCTCTGAGGTTGTCTCACAGGACGACAATCCTCCTTAATATATATATGATGGGTGCATGAATTAGAATGGATCCCCTTCATATCTGTATAATCCTAGGCGAAGGCCTCTTTGTGTTTCTAAAGGACATCCACAAGTTGTTTTTTCTGAGGTTCTGACAGGGATGGATTAATATTCATGGTTTTTCCTAGTTCTAGTTCTACTGGAACACTTTCGCTGGGTGCATCAACAGGTAACTGCTCTAATCCTTCTGTTGTTTCAATTGTTTCCTGAGTCTCACAACTTAAGACAAATTCTAGGAATTGTTGATTTGTTTCAGAAACGGAGCAAGGGTCATCCAAAAAAGAGGTAATTACATCATCTTCTGATTATGTTTTCAACTGAAGGGCTTGTCCAATAGTGAGAACTGGCCTCAATTCCTCATTTTCTGTTTTGGACTCTTTCCCAGGTAAAATTTTCTTGATCCCTACTAGTTTTATGGATGGGTTTGGTTCTGCAGGTGGGTATAACACTAAGTTATTAATGTTGTGCCCATTGGAAATAACCATGTGCCCTGATCAACACCCAATGTAAGCATATTCAGTAGCCATCCATGGTCTACCCAAGATCAAAGGATGGCTGCCCACTGAAGATTGCATCTGTAAGACCATAAAATCTATGGGATAGTTCCATGAATCTACTAAAATTATAACATCTTCCAACTTTCCTATAGGTTTGACTGTGGATCGGTCGGCCAATTCCAATACTGTAGGTGTATGTTTCAAGTTACGAAGACCTAATGTATGCATGGTTTTAGTGGTGATGATGTTGATGGAAACACCGAAGTCTACTAGCACATTCAGAATCTATACCCCATTAATCTGTACTGTCAGAATTGGGTTCCCCAGATCTCCATACTTTTCAGGCATTGACTTTCCCGTCATGAAATCTGATAATTTTCCCATAACATGAATGGTAAGGGGGTCTTTGGATTTCTTTGCAGATTTCTTTGAACATTATTCCCTAAGAGTATTTGCATATATTGGCACATCCTTCATTGCTTGTAACAAAGGAATTTTAACAAATAAATTATGTAGTTCTCCTAATAAATCAAATTCAACTTGAGGGCTTGATTTACTCAAAGTTAGTCTCTCTGGGTAAGGTGGTTCAGATTGATGTTGTTTTATAGGAGATGTCTGATATCTATCAGTCTATTTTGGCTCTTTACTAATTGGTTCTGATTCCTTACCTTCACTATCAAGTCATTCCATGGTAACTGGAGGGGGTTGAGCATCAACTGTCTACCCTGATCGTAGATTCATTTCATACAACTATGCAGTGGAAATGCTATATGAAGGTAGGTTAAGAATGTTAGTTTGATGAACTCCCCTGCTATTAGGATTTGGATCAGGTTGGATTGGGAGCTGAGGATGGTCAGGTTGGTTACCTAGAGGAACATTAGAGGGAAATTGGAGTTTTTGTTGTGGCATCGATTGAGGAAACTACCCAGGAGGGGATCCTTGCCAAGTTGGAGCCCATGAGGAGCTTGAACTGGTTTGAGGGTTCCACTGCTACCATGATGGAACTGGTATTATGGCCACATGGGAGGAGAGGGCATGGACTGAGGATTCATATTAGAATTATTGAAATACTGAGATGGATCTAAGTACATACCTTGATTTCCCATTGGTGGTCGAGGTTGCCATGGCTTTCTAGACCCCATGAGGTACAGTTGCTCCATGTCTTTCCCAGTTCCTTGAAATACTGCTTTCAGGCCTAGAAGGGAGGGGCATGAGATTGTTGCATGATTTAGCTCACAAATTGCACATTCCTCTATGGCGTTTAATGGATATTCCCTCTCTGGATGCTTCTTTCTACACGTCGGGCAAAATATTTCCATAGTCCTGTCTAATTCTAGTTGCTTTTTCTTTACTTGCAGCATATCCATCTGTGTTGACAAGGTGCTGAGGATATCCGTCCTCAAATTGTCTAGCAGGTTTTTGATTTTTTCTTTCGTAACACCTCCACCAGACCCTTTTACTAAGTGAATCCATTGTCTGTTTCTTGCAAGTCCTCTTGAGCACTAAATGCATAAATCGCAGATACCTTCGAAGCTTTCCATAGAGATGTCTTGTTTTCCCACAATGTTCAATAGCTCCATTGAATCCTCACGAAAAGATCGAAGGAGGATAATTTTTATAATTTCCTTATCCAGGTGACTCGACCTCTGTAAGATTTACTTAAATTGTTCCACACAATCTTCCAAACTCTCGTCTTCTTTTTGTGCGAACTTGAAAAGTTCTTCCTTAATGTTCAGGGATTTACAGTAATCTTGGTATTTTTCTAGAAAATCTATCCGCATATCATCCCATGTGGAAATAATGCTTCCTCCAAGGCCCATCAACCATCACAAAGGATTCCCCTTTAGTGTAGAAGGAAAAAATTTTAACGTTTGGGCTTCCGTCGTGTAGTGATACTCTCGACATACTATGTCGAATTCAAATAGAAATGTGTCAAGATATTCTGAAACAAGCCCATGAAAGTTTGGTAAGGACGCTAATGGAATAGGCTTAGTGGGCGCACCAACTCCCAGGTTTATAATTAGAAACTCGATAGTGAAGGTTGTGGGAGCCATAAATATCTTCCAATAATCGTTGGGTATTTCACCAGATTCTATAGGAGATGGTTGAGGCTTCCTTACCCCTTTGATCCGAGTTTCTTTAAACCCACTTTCCCGGTCCCTTGGTGATGCAAATGCTCCTTTAATCCCTTCTTATGCATTATAATGACTTGATCCCTCTGCTACAACCTTCTCTCTCTTGTTGGAGTGGTTTGACTCTGTCGAGGCTCTACTTGAGACCTCTTCCCCCTCTGCTGTCAGCATAAGATTTCCTTGTTCAGGTATGCCACTAGATGTTTCTTCAACTTGCTAGAGGGACCTGTTGTATTGTGTCACCCAAGAATGTTGTAGACAACACTGGTTGATCTACTGACTGTCCCTCAGACTTTACTCTTCATGCCCTTGGTCTCATGGCTATGCGAGATGGTGTTTCTGATTTAGCCTTTTCTATAATCTATTGGATGAAGGTTTTTCTTCCCAAATCTAGTCCTCCCTTCTTTGGGGCTTTCGCTCTGCCCCCATTATTCGGTTCTTTGTTCATACAAGTGAGGGTTTTGGCATGAACCTACAATGCTTTAGTCTTGAAGTAAGGTGTCAAAGGACCATTCCTTCCCCAAGACAAAAGATCTTATGAAAAAGAAAGGCAACTAAAAAAACAATAATCTAAGGTTCAGGGCCCAGAGCAGGGCATCAAAGGACTCTTCCCTCCCCTGGAAAAGAACAAAATACACCACAGGAGAGGCCTAATACCTTTCAAACCTGAAGCAGGGCATCAAAAGACTCCTCCCTCCCTAGGGTAAAAGATAGATTTTCAATAAAAACACAAGGGTTTGTAAGAAATAAATCTTAACTCAGGATCTGGAGCAGGGCATCAAAAGACTCCTCCCTCCCCAGGACAAGAGATTGAAAAAGATGAAAAAACAAGAATAAAAACAAGAATAAAAACAAGCAGAAAGATCACCTACACTCAAGACCTGAAGTAGAGTGAGAAAACTCATTCTCTCCCCAGGACGAGAGATTGACCCTCTGGTTGGTCTGGATCATTGTCTTCCACCTTTTTATCCTCCCCAACAATGGTGCCAAAATGTTGGGGTCTAGGTATGAACAATTTATTCACCCTTTTCCTACATTAATTTATCAATCTGAGTGTGTATCCTTTCAAGCCAATGTGCAAGGTATATGCAGGGGAAAGAGTACAATTCATTCTAGCCAAGGGTTTACAATTTAAGATTCAAAACATTACTATCAACTGGATTAACTACAACTTTTGAAAGGTACTCATAAGAATCATATTTTGTAACATCAAGCATAAACTAAGAAATAACATACTGTAACAACAAGCATAGACTGTTAAATAAGACACTATAAAAACAATCATAAAACTGATAAATAACACACTGTAACAACAATCATAAAACTGATAAATAACACACACACAGGAAGGCGCATCACTTGATCAGAAGAGCGAGCCCAGCTCTCTAATTAGGGCTGCACTTGTTACAACAAAGATGAAGACAACAAAATAGGTAATGCTTTATAAATCTGAAAAGGGTTATTACAATATCAATGGGGACATCCCCAATTACAAGAATAAACTGTCTTTTATACATCAAAAGGGGGAACAACCTCTTTCCCCAAAACATGGTAACCGTACCCTTAAAAATATACATTAGTTGGAGTGACACCGGTACTAGATAGACAAGATCAACAAAATGCCCAAGATGATTCAAGGATCTGTGACTCCAATTGTGCAACCTCCTTTGGCTTGGTCGTTGTTGTCCTCAAAAAAACTGAACAACAGATCTGTCGCGGGATGCTGAGGCCTTGATTCTTGTCCTTCAAAAGTTGCGGTCAAACATCATTTTAGTGCTATGAATAGAAAAAAATCCGTGACTTCACTTCATTAATAACATATTCCAATAGACAAGTTAGGGGTAATTACCTCACGGATTTATCACAATAAACATAGGTAAATAAGTGTAAAAAGGTCAAAAAGGTAATGGAAATGTAGCAGAAAGATAGCCCGATTTGGTGCCCAATAGTATCTCCTCTACATTTTTATTTTTTTTATTTTAAATTCCTGGGGGTCTACTAGCCCTGTACAACTTTAGTCGGCTCCCATTGATCATCCCTCTGATTTATGTTCCTCCTAAATCCTTCAACTATATATCTTCCCCATCTGTGACAGTATTTACTTCGTATGGTCCTAACTAATGCATTATGATTTTTCCTGGGTGCTGAAGGGATTTGTTGTCACACATCAAGACTAAGTTTCCTTCCTTGAAACCCTTCCTCTTGATATGTCTGTCATGCCAAGATTTGTCTCTTGCTTTCTAGACTTTCTAGTGAAACCTTGCTAGAATGTTGTCTTCCTCCATGATCATCAGTTGATTTATTTTTTCCTGTACTCTGCCTCGTTCTGTCATGTTTTTAATTGCTACTACGAGCAGACTAGGAACCAAAAATTCTAATGGAACCAAAAATTCTTGTCCGTACACCAGTCTGAATGGTGTTTGTCCTGTCAATTTCTTGCATGTGGTCATGTATTCCCACAATACCGCGGGTATCTTGAAGTCTCAATCATCCCTATTAATGTTGCAGATCTTTGTTAGTGCATTTTCAAGGATCTTGTTAAAGGCTTCCATTGTTCGATTTGCTTGAGGATGATATGTTGTACTCTTTTGATGATGAAATTCAAAATCCTCAGTCATAGCCTTAATAATATTGTTAATGAAGTGGGTGCCTTGGTAACTCATCAAAATCCTCAGGCAACCAAATCTAGTGATTACTTGCTCGAATAGGAAGGTTCTACTATCTCTGCCCTGCAACATTTTACTGGTGTTTCTTCCTCCCATCTTGTCAGGTATTCCATCGCAACGATAATGTACCTTTCTCCTGACCTTTTTTCTAGTGGGTTAAATGGTCCCACAAAATATATTGCCCAATTTTCAAATACTTGCAAAGTTACTTGTGGTTGTAGGGGCATCACATCCCTTCTATTCAGTTTACCAACCCTCTGACAGAGATCAAATTTATAGTAGTAGTCCTTCGAGTCTCTGTGCATGTTCAGCCACCATAGTTCTACGCATAATACCTTATGCGCGATAGCTTTGCCAGGATAATTTCCTCCTATTCCCTCATAGGCTTCTGCTAAAATTCTAGGTATTTCATGTTATAATATAGATATTCTAAAGATGTTATCTACACCCATTTTGTATAAGTGTTCTGCAATTAGCTGGTAATCTGCAGCCTTGACTACCATATTCTTCTTCTGGGCGATGTTGTATTCATGTGGCACAGTCCCTGTATTTAAGTATTGGATGATGTCTATGAAATATTCATCGACTATATGGACTGAAAATAACTATGCATCTGAATTGTTATCCTCTATATTTGTAGGTTCCTCCCCATTCGGGATCCTCAATAGGTGATCAAGTCTTGTGTTCAACTTTCCTCGCTTGACTATTACCTTGAATTCAAACTCCTAAAACAACAATAGCCATTTTTGAATTATCCCCCCCAACACTGGATTGTTGACGAGGTATTTGAGTGTTGAATGGTCTATGAACATCTTGAAATGTTTTCCTAATAAATAATGTCTGAATTTTTGGAACTCATAGACCATATCTAGCCCTTCCCTCTCTCTAGTGTTGTAGTTCTACTCTGATTCTGATAGTTTTTTGCTAGCAAATTCTATAGGATGGTCCAATTCTCTTGCTCTTGGATCTTCCAGAATAGCACCAAGTGTTATGGCCGATGCATATACATGTACGTTGAATGTATTCTCCCAATATGGGAATGCCAATATTGGTGCAGTTACCATCTTCTCTTTTAGAGTATCCAGACTGTGTTGACAGTCTTGTTTCCACTGGAACTTTCTGTCTTTCCTTAGCAATTTCTCCATTGGCATGGTGATCTTCACTTACCCTTTTAAAAAATTCCTGTAGTTTTTTGTGTGTCCCAATCTCACTCTTAATTGATGGACTATTTTTGGTGGTGGTAGGTTAACAATTACTACAATCTTGGAAAGATCTACTAGCAAAGCTTTCTTGCACACTATATGGGCCAATAATATCCCAAAAGATGTTCTGAAGATGGACTTCTTGATATTTACCAATATCTAGAACTGCCTCAATATTTCTAATATAAACCACAAGACATTTACATGGTCTTTCAATAGACTATATACTGTCCAATCATCTAGGTATACCTCTAGAATCTGGTGGATAAATTCTTTAAATGCAACTATGACTACTCTGGAAAATATTGTTGGTGCATTCTTCAATCCAAATGGCATGATTGTATACTGGTATGATCCCCATTCTGTGGAAAAAGTGTTCTTATATCTATCTTCCAGTGCTATATTGATTTGATGGTATCCTAAGAATCCTTCAATGAATGAATAAGCTTCATGTCCTCCTACATTCTCCAATGCTTCATCTGTGAATGGGGTAGGGAACGAGTCATGTAAGCACACATCATTCAACTTTCTCAAGTCGGTGCATATTCTTATTCCCCCTTATTTCTTCTCCTAAACTACCATCGGACTTATCCATTCAAATTCTTCTACAAGTTCTATGATTCTTTCCTTTAACATTCTATCAATCTCATATTTGACTTTTTTCTTATATATTGGGTTTAGTCTGTATGGTCGATGTCTGATTGGTCTTGCCTCAACTCAGAGCGGTATTTTCATTTCTCCTAGATCTCCTGCTATTCCTTTCATTTATGTGAACGTTGTTGGGAACATGTCACTGTACTCGCACAGTAACTCTGTTATAATTTATATTGTTTTATCATCCCAATAGTCTCCAATGTTGGCCATTTTGGGATTCTCCACTGTCCCGATGTTGACTTTCTTCACCTTGATCGATGCAGAAATAAATTATGATTCTAGAGGTGGACCATCCACTTCTCTCTCGCCTTCAACTTCTACAATATGAATATCGTGTGGGTCATATTCATCCGATACTTCTTCCTGCACTTGGTAGCATGATAATAGTTCTTTCACTATCTGTCTATTTTGTTGTTGTTCGTCCTTTATAAGTTCAACTTCTAGTTCCTTAATAAATATCACCCCTCTTATTTGTTTAAGTACTGCATTTATGTTGGGTTTCTCATGCTCAAATGAGAAA
This sequence comes from Picea glauca, assembly GCA_000966675.3. Taxonomy (NCBI): domain Eukaryota; kingdom Viridiplantae; phylum Streptophyta; class Pinopsida; order Pinales; family Pinaceae; genus Picea; species Picea glauca. Next base: position 227,463 of record JZKD02S0114605.1, on the reverse strand, counting down.
GTGATTGTAAATTTCTCTTGTAGTACTGTCCAACTTGTGGTTCCTCTACGCAGTTCTTGGTTTATATACAAGTTTGTTGGGATGCCCTCTAATGTGTGTACAAAATGGTGAGGCCATTCCTCTGATGGTGTCATTTTCCACAGCGCTCTGCATTTCTCCAATTTTTCTTTTGGTTCCCCCTGTCCATCATATTTATGTCGCTGGTTGTTTCCTTGTTCTACGCCAAATCTAATGCGCAGTAACCACTTACATCGATATCAATCCTTGATTGTTTCTTTGTGCGCATCCCACCATCTCACAAGTGTCTCCTTGAGTTCCATATTTAGTGCTACTAGTATCTGATTTTATAGCACTTCATCTTCATACCATGTCAAGAATTCTTCTAGGTCATTCACCCCATGGAAGTTGGGTGGTTCCCTTATCTTTGTACCTACCCATCTTACTATGCAGTCTATTCTTGTGCATATTTTTGTGGAAACTTTATGTAACCTATGTTTCCAATTCTCTAAGCCCATATATGAGTGTGACGCACATGAGGTGATCATATACCAACTGAGAATCCCATATGCAGTTGGGTTTACGTAATCCTCATCTCATGCAATTGTTCTATACAATTGGATAATTTCCTCCAGTTCCAAGCAAGTAGGCTTTGTTGATACAGAGAGGGGGGTGAATCAGTATCAAGTACAATTTAAAACCTTTTTCAACTTATACTTAAACCATTCAATTATATCCAATGAGAAATGAACAATAGTATAAGAGTTA
>JZKD02S0114605.1:194143-226648 GCA_000966675.3 Picea glauca | reverse complement strand
ACCACAATACACCATGCACAATATATGAGAAATAATCAATAGTTATTATTCAAGGGAAGTAATGACTTCCAAAGGTAGCTACAAATTCCAAATGTAAAGGGAGGGATAAACCTCCGAGAGGAAGATATAGTCCTCCAATATAAAGAGAGATTTAAACTCTCCATCATTTCCCCTTCCTTCCACCCAAGAATATACGAGTGATAATAAAACTTTACATTAAATCATCACCATCAACCAATCATCACATAGAACCTGATAATGCTTCCTGAGACTTCTTCAATTTCTACAATTATTCAATTCTTGGAGTACTCTGATCCTGCATATAATATTACTCAATGTATTCTCTGAAACTACTCCAAGTTTCACTCCTTGAATCCTCCCCAAAAATAAGTTAGAGAGAGAATGGTAGACCTTGGTCAATTATGGTTTATTCAGGAGACCAAACTTGTATAGAATGCCCCACGCTCAATATTTAACATCAGATTCTAAAACTTGCATAAAAGAAACTACAATATGTACTATTTCCAATGAATTTTTTCCCACGTCATTTGGATTCTTGATGAAGAGGTTATGATTGTTTTACCCGAAACACCTGTTTATTGACTAGCTTCAGGAATGGTCACAAACCCTATCTTCCACAAAGTGTATCTCCATAATTATAGCGAATCAAGAGCTGAAATTTTTACCACAGGTACCTTGATATGTCTTCTCAATACCATAGCAATTTCACCATCTGAATCATTATAGAAATTGTTTTATAGCAAAAATGGTAAGATGACCTAAAAATAACATACCTTAGAACACATCACCAAAAGACTTCATCCTCCCTTGAAATCCAACCTTCTTTATTTCTGATCTCCTCTAAATTTAGACTTGTGTATCAAATGAATGTATAATGATATTTATTTAAACCATTTATGTCACTTCCTTTTAACATTAGGGACGACCTGACAATTTCTTATTTTGTAATTATTTTCTTTAATTATCTTCAGGGCCTACATGTAATTCCTTCTTCAATTCACTTTGCCATCTTCAGAAATTCATTTATCCTCAACCCTGAGGATCCACGTGACATGCCACATACCACCAAAAACAACATGATGTATACTATCCATCCATGGGTCTTGTATCTACATGTGCATTTTCCGTCATGTCCAAATACCTTCATCAATCTTGCAGTCCAAAACCCATGACTAGGGTTGAAATCAATGATAACAACCAATCTTCCAATAGGCTCTACGAACCTTTCCCCCTCTGATGGGTATAATGGCACAATGACCTTGTATTCTCCTAACTTTAAGATCATTTTCCACGTATTTAATTTGATTATGGCTTGGTTATCAAACTCCCAATCCAAGATGAGCAATGCCAGATAAGGTGTTGTGACATCCACTATATCTATTACCTTGAAGTCAACTTTAGTCCGCACTCCATCTAGGTCTATTGTCACTCCTTTTAGACTTCCAATTGGTAGAAATTTGTGTTGGTTTTCTAGTTTCATCTGAACTAGTGAATATACTAATGTGGGATCTCCCATACATTTCCATGTCTTCTTGGGTAATACATTGACTTCGGATCCTAAATCCAGTATAATATTTCCCATGCTGAAATATCCAATGTTAGCATTCAGCCTGAACTCCCTGCTTGTTCTCCTCCTTGTATGTAGGTGATTGACTATTTTTTGTTCTAGCTTTCCTTCTGCCTCTATGCTACATATTTTTATCATATTTTGTAATAATTTGACAGAGGATGGATCATTTAGTAATTTTACACATGATTTCAAAAATCCTTTAATCGTACTTACTTGTCCCAGGGGTTGTGTTTGTTTGGTGTGATCCAACGATGGAGGCATCTCGTATTCTGGTACTTCCTTACTATGATCCACAGTTGATGTCGACGTAATGTCTGCTTTCATAAATTCTTGTCTGGCTTACTTAAATATCTCCTTCTTGTTCTGTGTGTCAAAATACTTCCTTGGTTTGACATTCTTCTTCACCCATTGGTGTTGTGTTGGCTCTTGTCATACTATGTCCTTTCCTATTTTAGCTCCTCTGCATGTAACTATGTTGATGTTTCTTCCTTCATCCCTCACTTCTGATGAAATCCACTAAACACTCTAATTTTTTTGATTCCTTTTTTCCTGGATCTTCCCTAATAGCGTAGGAAATTCTTCTGTGTCATGATTCGATGTGCGATAATACATATAGGTCGCTGGTGGAACTGGACATTCTCTTGCATAGTGTCCTAGTTGTTGAAAATTGTGACATACAATTGGTCCTCTACCTCCTCCAAATCCTCCTATTTCTCTTCCTCTGGCTCTGTAGCCATCTAGATCCCCTCGCAGCATGTTATACTGAGGCGTCTGGTTGTACTTCATGGTATTATAGTGTGTCTATATAGTGTTATACTACAACTGCACAATATTGTATGGTTATTGCATAGTGTTGTACTAGGTTGGTAATTGATTAAACTGGGGTGTGGCTTTCCTAGTCATCATTTCTTCTTGTACCCGATATGCATATGATGTTCTCTCTCTCATCAACTCCATCGTTCTACAATCTTTGTCACCATGGCCTACTGACTTGCAAAAGTTGCAATACGAGATCTTTGGTACTGTCTGTACTTGTGCATCATTGGGAAGTGATATGGATCATGGCCCTATTTTTGATAGATCTCGCACCATAGTTCTCTTGTTGGTAATGGATTTGGCATTCTTGTTTCCATGTACTACGTGAATGTTGGACATTTGTTCTTATGTTGTCCTTATGCCCTACATGTGGTACACAAAATGAATTCTCTTTTGTCCTTGTTCTTGTTCTGGTTTAGCTAGAATGTTAAGTTCTTCAGATCCTCCTTTAGCTCCTCGATGGCTGGATCTGTCTTATGATATTGGTTCTCTTCCAGTTGTAGGGTTTCCTGCAGAGCCTTTGCCTGCATCTGAAACTCCTATTATCGCAGTGGATATTTCAAGTGTGGTAACAGTGAATTGACAAACAAATACCCATGCTGCATATCTATCACGACATATTTCAGCTTTCATTTCAATCGCTTGAATCTCTGGTCAATATCCCATATGGATTGTCCTAGTTTCTGTCTAATCTGCATCATCTCGTTCATGTATTGGTCCTCTAAGCTTGGCTCATGGAACTCATTTATCAATAGCTTCTTCATATTTCCAATCGTTATGGTTGTCCTTGGAAAAGTGTTTGTAGCTAAAATCATATACCAATCCAGTGCACAATCTCTTAATGTGATATCTAATTGTGCAAGTTTAATGTCCTCGTCTGTGATCTATTTTGCTTCCAAAATATTTTCATAGATAAACAGGTGATTCTTCGGGTCCTCCAATGCTTGTCCTTTGAATTTCAGTGGCCTGGTGGTTGGGTCATGTCCCGCCATATTAAATGTTGAAATAGTACCTCCACGTGGTGTATATATTTGACTACTGCTTCCTAAACTGGCACCCTCAATTGTCGTTCCTTGTGTAGATGTACTTCCTGCTATCTTCCTTCTCCCAAAATTTTGTTGTTTAAACGATGGTGTTTTTCTTGGTGTATTAGTCACACATGGGTTTATAAGTTCCACACTGACATGGATATGGATAGGAATGATGCCTTCTACTTCTTCTCTTGGACCTTTCGTATTCCTCTCATATGTCGTGCAGAAGTTTTCCTTGATCTGCTCCACAGGCCGAAAATCCTCTACCTCATCTTCGTCACTTGCCAAGCCTTCCCTCATGGATACGACTCTATTCTTTGTGTTCACCTTGTATTGTGTTGGCACAAGGGTAGACACAGGGTTCAACGCTATAACAATGAACCAACAAAACCCTAACTACCAGCCCTTTCGACAACACCTACAAAGCAAATGGAGTCTCACCCGAGGTAGAGGCAGGGGTGGTTGCAAGACTTAGGTATCTGCAACCTTAGATGGGACACAGGTCTATGATTATATTTATTACAAATCACTTAGCATACATCATTCATTAATATTCCACTTAGGTATCCTTCGCCGAAATAATATAGCATCACATCATTCACTTAGGTTTGTGTTATTTTAGCACTTAGCAACAACAAGACAAATCAGATCTGGTAGACCAAGCACTTAGCATATTCATACACATTAGATTTATCATTCATATACATCTCTAGAATTAAGCATAAGAAATTCTACCTATTCACATATAAGCACTTAGCAATACAAAATATCTAAGAATAAGCACAAAGCACAACACAAAGTATTTACGTGGTTCACCCCCACCCTGGGGCTACATCCACCAACTCTTCTTCTTTATTAGCTTCAGTCAATATGGTTACAACATAGAGATATCAAAATCCTACTCCGCATAGGACAAGATATCTATGCACACCTTGTCAGATCCTCCTTCCTCGAGTAGATCTAGCACAGAGCCTCCTTACAATTTGTGCACTCAACACTTACAACACTTGCACTCAGCTCTGCAAGTCAATCACATAGATAAATTCTAGCACTAATCCCTTGGATAATATTTTATCTCTACTTACATCACCTATATATCTATTTATACACTACAAAATGGGCCTAAGCATGCGTAAACCCACGGGCCAACATCCCTTTCCCATTACATATTCCCAAAACCCAAAAAGGACCCAAAAAGGGGGTCTAGCTTCCGAAATATTCACATTGCTTTGCGCTTCATATTTGATAGGCTGTCAAAGTCCCAAAAATGGTCAAATATGGCCAAGTATTCCTCAAAACTTGGTCAAGGGACAACAGGCCCCCAACACTCACCTGTGACTCATCCCGAGTCACTCAGGTATGATCATTTCTACCTCGAATTCCTCAAGCTTCTTTGACCTATTGTTGTTCCATGGCGTCTTGCTCAACGAAATCCTAGATGAGTGTGTCATTTACTGGTCCGTTGAGGTGCTGCTCTACTAAGATGATGACCTATTCTAGCTCTATTCCTTGGGTCTCGATCTCCAAAAATAACATGCATGCCTTATCCTACATGGGTTGGATTTGTTGATTGACCTCCATTACTTTACTTTGAAGTGTGTGAATTTTTTATTGGGCAGTGTGATTCTCGTGAGACCGCTTCATTCTCTCTATGGGTGATAGGGCCTTCAACTGCACCTGTAGCTTTTCAGCTTCATGCTTTGCCTCTTGGAGCTGCGACTCCAATTTATGCAATTTTGGATTCTTGGTTAGGTTCTTATATATCCATGCACTTCTGGTACTTAATTGTTTGCATTCCTTAGTGAGTGATTTAATCCCTTCTACGGTTCTCTAGGCAGTCTTTTTGCTTTGTTCACGCACTTCTTACAGGGTACTTGGTATGGTCTGAAGCTCTAATTCCATGACTCTTTGTTGAAGCTACCGAATAACTTCAGCAAGCTTCATCACTTGGTGTTCTATGGGTTCTTCTGCCTTCTTCTCTAAGCCGATGACAAAGAGAAATGATCTGTTGACTACTTCTTCAATCCCGATCTTCTTCATGAGAAACTTCCCTTTCTCTTTTTGGATCTTCTCTCTTTCTTCTTCAAATTTTGCTTGGAGAGTGTCCTTCTCTTGTTGCGCAGCTCGACATTGTTCGATGATTTCCTCCTGTGCTTGTTTTAAGGCTCGGGTGGCCTGCGTTGTTTCTTCCTGTGGTTTTCGAAGGTGTACTTCGACTATGTCAGCAATATTGCAGAGTTGAACTAGTTCATCTACCTCTTCTATTGTTCCTTCTGGCAGGGGCGTAGTTGAGACTGTGTGGCTAGACTGAAGTTCCTACTACAATCCTTGGAGATCGATATCAATTCTTTTGTACATTTTCTCTTTCTTAGCTTCTTTCTTTTCTGGTATCTCTTCTATAGCTTGATTCATATTTGCGATGAGGAAACTAAAGTTATCTGGAGTGAGTGTGGTCTATAGCTTAGTTACGGGTGATTTCAATTTCTTTTGGGAGGAAGGTTCAGGAAGCGAACCCTTCCTCTTCTTTATGATTTCTACTTCATCTTTTGGTCTTTGTTCGACTTCTTCTAAGTCTTCGCCATCACCTCCTTGATCTGGTGTAATGGAAGCCATCCTCACAGATAGGCTATCTATATCCTAAAATTCCTCAACCTTCCTCGTCTTCTTTGTTTTCTTTGTCTTACTAGGCCCAGGTGTATCCTGCGCAGCTTCTGGGCTGTTGATGTTGGACATTTCTGTGGGGTCTGCTAAAACAAGGAGGTCTATTGACCATTCTTTGGTGATCTCCTCTGGGTCTTCTTATGTCAGCATATAATAATACTGAAGTTGTTCCTTTTTCTCATCAACGCATGTTGTAATGTATATGAAATGGTGGTCCACGCTAAGCTTCATCAAAGTTTGAAACCTGTGTAAAGTATTCAGGGTCATGCAAGGCTCAGACTGGATGGCAAGCTTCAACTAGGTGCAGTAGGTATGGAAGATGTCATTGGATTTCCACTGTTTATTCATATTGTTCAAGTACCATAGTGTACTGAACTTCGTGACCAGTGGTTCAAAGGGGTCAATGTCTTGGAAGGTTTCACCTTCCGGTAGCAGCTATAAGTATCAAGAACCAACTAAAATGGAATTCATGCCCCTGATCTTGGGCTTCTCTGTAGTCAATCTCTAGTTGATTCACCATGTACTTCACCCAGTTCATCTATAGTCCCTCTATGCACTTCCCTACGAGGTCGACTACAGAGCCAGATACTTGCGTGGGTCAATTCTTGCATACCAACTTCCCTGTGATCATTCAAAAGGTGAGGTGCACTGCGCCACTTTCAATAGAAGCTACCTTATAGCCTTGCATGACTTTCTCAACATCGCCATCAGCTTCTTTGATCTTCTGAGAAAGAGCGTGATCCATGGTTTTTCTAGGATAGTAATCATGGGGATCAGGGCCCTGCATGCTAAGCCTAGTGATCTGATTGATGAATGCTGGATCAAACATTATGCGACGGTTTAACCATAAGTATCCTCCATGGTAACTTGCCAAAAACAACTTCACACAAGAATTCACCTCTTGGTGTTTGTCGAAGTGCGGTATCTTCCTAACGTTAAGTAGAGTGGTCTGCGTGAGGTTCATTGTCCCTTGTTGAGGGATGATCTTCGAATTCTTTCCCTTGGTTCTGGTTAGGTACCTGTATAGGGAAAGCATGTTGTAAAATTTATGATCCCCCAGGTTTAAGTCACTAAACTTCAATGCTGGAATATTGTCTTGATCTATGCGGACTGCGCGTACCCCTTTCAGAAGGTACGCATTGACTAAAGTGTACTCAAAGTCTCTAGGCACATTGTCTCTATTGATCGCAGTACTTAGAGGTGGTATGTAAGAAGGTAGGATGGATGGAACCAACTTCACGTTGTTTGGTTCTTCTTTCTACTCTGGCTCGAGATGTTCCTGCTCGAGAATTCGACACAGAGGCTTGCACTCCTCTCATCGATGATGTCTGCAACCCTATAGACAATCCTCTCTATGACATGACTCTTTCAGCTCTGAGGCTAGCAAGTACCTCTCTTACAGATTCTTCAACTGCACTAAATTCGCCAGACATATACACTCAGGATCAATATCTCGGGTTCTCAAAGTAACGTAGGTACTATAAAGAGTAAGAGTGGAGTAATCACTATTCACAATTCATGTAGTCTACGGGCTCAAATTCTCAATTAGCAAAAGTGTCTTTTGTGCATGGCGTGATGGAATAAGTAAGTAACTCTATAACAGATAATTTGTAATGGATATGGGGCTTCATTAACTTTTTTTCTTTCCGTTATGGCACGGTCTAACAGTTTGGTGATGAGACATCAATGCTTTTCGATCCATTCGGAGTAGCAGTCGAACGTATATATCAGCTTCCAATGGCTATATTGCTTCGCCATGGCGAAGTGACCCATGTCATTTTTCTGGTATCTCAGCAAAGCTCCAATTTTAAAAGTTTTCTTTCTGAGAGGTTCCCTCTGGAACCCTCTGTAGCCTGTCAATCTTAGCTCTATTTTTACTTAGCTTCCTATCCTTCTTCCCCGTGAGCTTCGTCTCGGTAGTTATTTTCCTGTTTTGATTTTCCTTGGGCATAGTCACTTCGTGTTGTTGAGGTTCTCTCCCAAGATGCAGGGGTACTACTTCGTCTATATCTGATATAGATACTCCAATATTTTGTGAGTCCCCTAATGCTTTTGCAGCTCTGACATCTGGGCTTCTAGTGTTAAATAGATTTGATTTGTTCTCCTATTCTTCAATCAACTATGCAATCCTTTTGGTCATGCAATATTTTAACTCTTGTCTCTGTTGTTCTAAAACCTTTTATTCTTCCTTCTTCCTAGCTTGATCTCTTTCAATCCAAGTTTTTCCAAGTAACATAGTAAACGGGGAGTTGTCCTCAATAAATTTGATAATATCAAACTCTTCCTCTATCGAAGTTCCATTGACATTCATAGATATATGAGTGAGCCTTCCACATAGGTTTACCAATTTCCCTCTGAATAACCCTATTCCTCTTAGTGAAGGGATCATAGTAGACCTTCATATAGCTTCCCAAGTTCTCTATTTCATAACATTCACCTATGTTTCCTCATCCAGAACATAGTCAATGTCAAAGTATCCTATTCTAACCTCGATGCATTCTTTTTCATTAAAGACTTATGATAATATAACATGTCGGTGGTCATTCAAGGTGTATTTCATCTGTAGTAATATATTTTCTAATTCTCTCTGGGGTTCTGCTATATTTGGATCTTCCTTAGGGTTTTCTTCATTCAGATTCATTCTTTCAAGCTTAGCAATCATTCTAGGGAAATCCAATACTTCATGATCCAAAGATTTTCAACATAGACAACTAGGGATTCCACCAAGGCATTCATTAGCAAGATGTCCCGTTCTTCTGCAACTGTAACAAAGGGTTAACCCTCTCTTTATTTTACATGATCCCCAACTTCTTTTGTACTGTGGACCAGGATCATGGTAGCTAGCCTGCAAAAAATTCTTTCTAGGATCTTGCATCCATTTGTTAGTCCAAACATTATTTCTATGCATAGGTATAACATATCTATCGTTATGCTTATCAAATCTGTTCATATCAAACTTTCTTTCATCTATTAGAGTCCTAGTTTTAAAGCTAGGACAGAGTCTATCAAATATACCTATATCCATGCTCTAGAAACAAAAAAATCCATGTATCTTACTTCTACAGAGCACAAAGCTTTCAGATCTAAGAACTTTTAACTATTATTACCTTTATCGGAGCACTGAGCTTACATATATTACCTCTTTTCTTCAGAAAATTCCACTTTTACTTTTCTCAGAGAACAAAGCATTTAGATCTTGCTTATTTTCTTCATATCTGGCCTTCTCTTTTCAGCACAAAGCTTTTCATATCCAGTAGAATACTGCGCACTAGGGAACAGATCCATGCACATAGCCTCCATAGTTTCAGGACAAATAATTTCACAAAGCGTCTTCTCCCTGAGTTCCCAACAATCACAATTTCAGTCCCGACAACAGAACCCTAACTACCAACCCTTTTGACAACACCTGCAAAGCAGATGGAGTCTCACCCGAGGTAGAGGCAGGGGTGGTTGCAAGACTCAGGTGTCTGCAACCTTAGCTAGGACACACGCCTATGATTATATCGCTTACAAATCACTTAGCATAGATCATTCATCAATATTCCACTTAGGTCTACTTCTCCGACATAACAGAGCATCACAACATTCACTTAGGTCTGGGTTATTTTAGCACTTAACAACAACAAGAAAGATCAGATCTGGTAGACCAAGCACTTAGCATATTCATACACATCGGATTTAACATTCATACACATCTCTAGCATTAAGCATAAGAAAGTCTATCTAATCACATCTAAGCACTTAACAATACAAAAAATCTAAGAATAAGCACAACACACAATATTTACATGGTTCACCCCCACCCTGGGGCTATGCCCACAAACTCTTCTTATTTATTAGCTTCAGTCAATCTGGTTACAGTACAGAGCTATCAAAAACCTACTCCGCATAGGATAGGAGATCTGCACACACCTCGTCAGATCCTCCTTCCTCGAGTAGATATAGCACAGAGTCTCCTTACAATATGTGCACTCATCACTTACAACACTTGCACTCATCTCTCCAAGTCAATCACATAGATCAATTCTAGCACCAATCCCTTGGCTAATATTCTCTCTCTACTTATATTGCCTAGATATCTATTTCTACACTACAAAAGTGGGCCTAAGCATGGGTAAACCCATGGGCCAACATCCCTTTCCCATTACATATTCCCAAAACCCAAAAAGGACCCAAAAAGGGGGTCTAGCTTCTGCAATATCTGCTTATCTTTGCACTTCGTCTTCGACAGGCTGTCGAATTCCCAAAACCGGTCAAATATGACCAAGTATTCCTCAAAACTTGGTCAAGGGCCAACATATTGGTAGGGTACTCCACTACGCGTCCTTCTATCTGTCATCGTGATCCACTTGATATGTTTGTTGTCCATCATAATTGGTTCCAAGGCCTCCTCCTTCTTTCCTTTATCCCCTTCTCCTTCCATTTCTCCTTTCCATGTCAATGCTTCCCCCCTTCCCCCATGCACTCAGGGAAGTTTATTTGTCTAACTCCATTGTCATTACACCTTTGTTATATAGAAATATCTTAATGGAAGTATATAATTATCTAATATACCTACCTCGAGGTCCCTTCAAGAATCCTAGTTCAGTTGCATTGTACGAATTTACTGTATCTATTGCAAACTCTATGATAAATCTAGAAAGAATGATGTCTAACTAGAAATCTACTGCGCTCGTAAACTTATTATCAATGCGTTATAGCTGTGTGATATCTTAGGGATTCCACTCTAGTTGTTTGATCTGATTCATCAGATGGTTGTATTTCAATATTTTAATCCACACCTTCCATATGTGTTGGAAATCACAGAAAAATACTCCATGCAAGTCGTTGAATATGTACTTGTCCAGATACTTGTGTGGCATAACTTTGGGTTTTTGTTATCTTTCTGTGCAAAACATAGCTCCTTTGTCTTCATCCATCTTTCGATCTCTACTTTCATGGGATTCCATGGTCTCAACATCCCCTTTCAACTTCACATTCTTTTACCTTGTCATCTGATCCCATATTATTTTGACACATCTTCTACAGATCTCATGTTCCCAATCCCATTGCCTTCCAATCAGCTGGCAATGGAACCATTTTTTGGTTTTGATTCCCTTTTATTTATCTACTCTTAATGGTCTTGAGAGATTCTGATGCTATTGACCATTACAGATTGACCCTGGTTCATAACTAAGAACCTTCCCAACAAAATCCCTTAAATACTATAGGCCCCTCTGGTCACCCAGAAGGCAGTGCAGTACATGAGGGTACTATGCAGTCTCACCTGAGATAGCTCTATGGGTGGCTGCAATAGTTAGGTGTTTGCAATCTAGGACTAAGAGAAATTTTCACCTTGACCTTTATTTCGTTCATTTAACATCTAGTCTAACATTCATTATATGCATGCATGTGTTACATTAGACTTACTTAGTCACTTTATCCAATCAATCATTCATCAAATAATCCGATGCAAAAACACATTCATTCAGTCACATAATACAGTGTTACCATGGTTCACCCCCTCCGAGGCTATGTCCACAAAGATATGGCTCTAAGAATTTTATTATAATTTGGAAATCTCCATGCCACACATGGTTACAATCTTAGTTCCTCTTTCTTCCCACATGCTCCTTGATTCCTGTGAGGCTAAATAGATCACACTAGGCTCCTCAGCCTGTGATCTAAACCTTGGGATTGATTCTCTCATGACCTTTCTAGATCGCTAGTAACTTGTATCATCCTTATAGTTCTCTTCCTTTCTTAATATATATCCCTATCCCTCTCTCTATCTATCGAGCTCTATGTATTTATCCCTTCTCTCCTTATTTGTCTCATCATCCATTACAATATATTAGAAAAACCCTAAACCTAGCATCATTAGGTCTTTCATGCATGCGCGCATGCTACTTTCCCTTCTAGTTGTCTCTTTCCTCTTGCATGATTATCTTTCAAAAATATACTTTCTTTCTAATTCAGCCTGCATCCAACACCTCCTGTTAAAACCTAGGTATACACCTCTTCTCTCTTTCCTTCCATCATCCCATCCATCTGTCAACATAATTCTTTCTTAGTTTCTTTTGAATGGTGTGTTGAGTCATTTTGATTTGTTCTCATATTCCTTTTGTTTTGCATCATTTTATTTCTCTTTTGAAGGTTAACACATGTTTTGGTTTGAATTGAATAAAACACATCATCATGATTTTGTCACTAGTGGGTTTCTAGAAGGTTAACCTAGGCCTTTGATGTAGAAAGACAGAGATTGCGAGAATGTGCCTATTCTTGCAAACAACATAGAGCACGTTGTTTTGTTGGTTTTAATGTTAAAAAATGTTTAAAAACTTAAATCATGTTTTTTGGAACCTTTCATGCATGTGCATGTTCCTAAGCACTCAAGTGCAGGAGAGTTACCACCGGTTGACAATCTTTGCAAAATTTGTCCTAAAATCATGCAAGTTTTCTCCTTCAATTATTATCATCACAAAATTGTGGGTAATTATCATTTTAGGTGGTAAAATGAATCAAATTAACACCTACATTCAACTTAGCATTCTTAACAAAGGTCGTTAGAACGAGATCGCTAGAAACTGAACAAAATAGACACACAGGGGCTCAAACTGTTCGAAGTCGTTCTAGAAATTAGAGATGTTTTCATCAGGGAAGATTGGTTTGATTTAATATACACCTTTGAAGGGAACCACACTAGAGTGGCCCTTCTCTTTTCAAAAAATTTCAATGGGTTTCATACCAAACTTAGGGACACCTCCATTCATATTACAAAGAATTTCATTGGGAATCTTGCGCTCTCCCAGTCAGCAGGGAGAGATGGTTAAAAAAGGGAAACTTTCCAACAGAGCTTTGTAACAAATTCTTGATGTCAGAACACCAAAACCATAACTGGAGTAAGGGTATTTGGATTATATGGATTAAATATGAATGGTAGGGCATCCTCACCACAATCCAAAGGTAATTACATGTAAAGGTAGTTTCTTAATTGTGCATTTCTATCACCTGTGTTTCCTTATGTACTTAAGTGGTAAAACTACCCTTTTATTTTCTCAAAAGTTTAATGAAAATTTCTAGAAGGGTCCAAATCCACCTCAAGTCTTCTCACATGAGTTTATATCACCAAGGTTTTATAAATATCTTGGTCCTATTTACATTGGATGAAATAGAGATTCCCTAGAAATAGCTTTTACAATATGTAGGGTTACAGGAAGATGAAGATCAAGTTGATCGATAGTCAAATGAGGGTTTCCCATGAACCTGGGTTCTCCTAAAAGGAAACCTAACGAATGAGAAATAAGAAGGTTGCACCTAAGAAAGGGGGTACCCAATCTAAAAGGTCCAAATCCATTTCTTATGGAAATAATTGTTGGATTACTAAGAGGGGGGGGGGTGAATCAGTAATAGTGTAATTATAATCCTTTTTCTCCGAATAATCCAAGTGTTATATCAATGTATAATTATTATCCAATAATGAGAAATAAGAAATGAACAATCACACACATACCCAGTACACTAGTGTTTTATGTGGAAACCCAAATCAGGAGAAAACCACAAAATGTTTTTTCTTATATGTCTTGAAGAATTACATTCATTGGAAGCACCAACTTCCTTTATCTTCCAGCTGCAACTGGAAGGAGGCTCCAACCCCCTAGTTTCTCAGGCTACAACCTAGGTGAATCTCCAACTCCCCAATTCTCTGGCTACAACCAGAAGGAGGCTACAACCTCCTAAGTTCTCTGGCTACAACTGAAAGGTGGCTACAACCACTTGTCCTTGCCTCGTCCAACCACCCTGAAGTAGAAGTAGAATCATGGAACCACTGTGACACTATCACTATGATATATACCATTGTAAACCTATACCAATAAACCTGAACCATGCATCAACCTGTATCTCAACCTGTAATCAACTTGTACCATAAACAAGTGCATCAACCATGCACCAACCTGTACCAAACAATCTGTAATCAATCTGTACCATAAACAAGTGAAACCAACCATGTACCGAATATGTACCAATAATGTGTCAACTAATCATCAACTATGACTCATCAATATGTACCAACATCATCAACTAGACACCCCATGTATGTGCCAACTCATCAACTACTTGTCTCAATCATGTACCCAACTTGTACCTCAACCGAAAGACCTCATCAATTTAATCATCCAAATATGATTTATAACTCTGTAATAGATTTTTTGTATATCATCACATACCTACAAACCCTCCTTAACTTTAAACAACAAGAGACTAGCATTTACATCAAACTTTTCTTTAGTCTCACATGACAAGTTTTGAATTAGTCAACAACCATAACTTGCAATAATCATAACTTTGTATCTGTAACGAAAAAATATCTGAAACTTATACACAATATTATTTAGTGTTCTTTATGAAATTCCTCTAGGTTTCACTACTTGGAACCTATCATAAAATTAGTTAAAGAAAAAATGACATACCTTGTTGAATTATGGCTTATTCTAGAGAGCAACCTTGTAGAGAATGCCCCGCACAGAATGTTTGTTGAATAGATATGAAACTGTTACACAACTTAATATAGACTGTAATATATCCAAAACATTTTTTCTTACTGAATGTGTATTTACTATGAATAATTTATGACATTTTTACCCGAAACACATGTTTTTGATTAGTTTCAGGACTAGCCACAAACCCTATTTTCCACGGAGTGTAACTCCAAAAATAGAGCGACCCACGAGCTGAATTTTTTACCACAAATACTTGGATATGTTTCCTCAATGGAATATAAATTTATTGGCCTGAATCATTCTAGAAAACAAATTATTGATAAAATGGTGAGATGACCTGTAAATAACATACCTTAGAAAGCATCATCAAAAGAATTTATCCTTCCTTGAATTCTGGCCTTCTTTTCTTCACCTTCCCTCAGAAATTCAGCTTAGATATAATTTTGTTACCTAAGAAACCTATAGGTATTCAATATTCTCAAGTGTATCTAAAATGAGAGAACCTTACCTCTTATGTATACTCTCCAAGTAGCTTCCTTAAAAACATCTTCTAGGTCACTTTGCCCACTTTCTGTATTTTAGGGTTAACCCACCTTTAATTTCTCCATTAAATTTATTATTTAAATAATTTATTTTGTGTTAAATTTGAATTGTATTACACTCATCAATTCACTTTATTATTTACCTTCTAAAATTTCTTAAACCACTTGGACTACTTTGACCTTTTGGGGCTTCTAGATGACATAAGAGGGTCCTCCAACTTCGTAAGGCCATAACTCTCAAACCATGAGGAGTTATGTGAAGTTCCACATAACATCATAAATGGAATGAAATGTACCATCCATATAGAATAGTACTGCCTGCAAATATATCAAAACTCATTTATCCATCAAACAAACTTGGTTCCATTACCCAAACCTGGGTTCTCCAACTTCTTATGGCCATAACTCTGTAACTGTGAGGAGTTATGTGACGTTCCACATACCACCAGAAATGGAATTAGATGCACTATCCATATAGTATAGTTTCAATGACAAATTCATTGACCTTAATCTCATTATTCCACAAATAATCATGGGTTCTCTAACCATACTTTTAGGATAACTCAATCCGCAAAGAATCTTCTTGTGAGGGATTTCACCATAAGGGGACCACTTTGGAGTTCATACATTTATACTTATTATCAACCATGACAAGAAAATAATGACTCATATTTACATCAAGCAATATTGGGTCTATTACCCAACATTGTTTCTACGGGGATTTCTTCAAGGGTTGACATCAATGCAAACCAACCTTAATCAACAATCTCCCCCTTTGGCATTGATGGAAACACTCTAATGCAATAATAAAATCATATCACTCATGCTCCCTATGGAACCATGCCTCTGTCCTCTACATATGATAAATCTAATCCTCCAGGAACCATGCCTCTGTCCTCTGAATCTGACAAATCTCTCCCCCTTTATCATCAATGGCAAAGGTATTTTTCCATCTGGGGATGCTCCCCGTGACTGAACTGTCTTCTTATGGTGCTTCCTCATGTACATCTAATACATATAAGATAAGAATCCAAAAGAATTCATTTTGGAGTAGAAATAGCTCTGAGTCTCTCGCGAAGATACTCAAAGGCTTCCCGTGGAAGTGGTTTTGTAAAGATGTCTGCCACCTGTTCTTTTGTGACCACATAATCAACTTTGATGCTCTTTTCTATAACATGTTCCCATAAAAAGTGATACTTGATTAAAATGTGCTTCGTCTTGGAGTGCATCACTGGATTCTTTGAGATACTGATCGCGCTTGTACTATCACAATAGATTGGAATGGGCTCATCATACTCAACCTGTATATCTGTCAGAGTTTGTTTCATCCAAAGAACCTGTGTACAATATGATGCTACTGCAATGTACTCTCCCTCAGCTGTAGATAAGGATATTGATGATTGTTTATTTCTTATCCATGATACTAAACACTCACCCAAGTAGAATTTTGTTCCACTGGTGCTTCGTCGGTCATCAATACAACCTACCCAATCTTCATATGTGTAGGCAATAAGTGATAGAGCCTTTCCTTTTGGATACCATAATCCAAACTCTTATGTTCCTTTGAGATATCTGGAAATCATCTTCACTACTAATACATGTGATTCCTTTGGTGCTTCGTGAAATCGTGCCACTCGTCCAACTACTTGCATTACATTTGGTCTGGATTCTATCACATATATTAGGCTTCCAATCATTGACCTGTATTTCCTCTGATCTATAGCCTTTGAATCATCATCTTTGCTCAACTTGCAACTGGTTTTGATGGGAGTGATAACTGGTTTGCAATCTTCCATACTGAACCTTTTTAGCATTTCTATGATATACTTGGTTTGAGAAATAAAAAATCCTTGGTTTCTTTGGCATATCTGAAGTCCCAGAAAGAAGGATAGTTCTCCAAGCAATGACATTTCAAACTCATTCTGCATATCTTTTTCAAATTTCTGGCTTAACCTGTCATCATCACTACCAAAAATAATATCATCAACATAAACTTCAATTAATAAAATATTACCTTGACTTAACTTGATGTAGAGGTTGTTGTCTACACTTCGTTTTCTAAACCCTTCCTGTTGCAGATACTTATCTAGTCTAGAGTACCATGCTCTAGGACCCTGTTTTAGACCATAAAAAGCCTTCTTTAATTTACACACACAATCTGTGTTTTCTGACAAATGAAATCATTTTGGTTGTTCAATGTATACTTCTTCTTCAATTTCTCCATTCAAAAAACATGATTTTACATCCATTTGATACATTTTAATATTTTTGGAGCATCCATAAGCTAAAATCAAACAGATTGCTTCCATTCTGGCAACTGGGGAAAATGTCTCTTCAAAGTCGATTCCTTCAACCTATGCATATCCTTTACATAGCAATCTAGATTTGTTCATTATAACCTGTCCATATTCATTCAATTTATTCCTGAAGACCCACTTTGTGCTGATCACATTCTTATTCTTTGGTATTGGAACCAGTTCCAAAGTGTCATTTTTCTCTATTTGATCCAATTCTTCATCCATGGCCTTATTCCAAGATTAATCCTTATTGTATTATTCAAAACAATTTGGTTCAATTGTAGATAAGAGTGCTAGGTGTGTTTGTTTTGGTGAATAAATTCTTCTTCTAGTCTCAACTCCTGCATATTTGTTTCTGATAATCTGATCTAAAGGATGATTCTTCTATACTCGTTTACTGGGTGTCTTTGGAGACACTTTTTGAACTTGCTCTTCTACTTCTGTCGTATTCTCTTCATATTCCTCTTCTACTTCTTTTTCATCTTTTGCTTCTTCTTCTAAGGGTTGTTTCATTGACTCATTTTTTTCCTTTGATTCCGATTTGCCTGTTTCATCAATTGTTACGTTGATTCTTTCCACAACTTTGTTTAATCTTAGATTGTAACACTTGTATGCTTTCCTTGTACTTGAGTAACCAACAAGTACTCCTTTGTCCACACGAGAGTCAAACTTTCCCATTCCACCATCTTCTCTTTTGATATAACATTTGCTTCCAAAAACTTTGAAGTGATTTACATTTGTTGGTCTTCCTTTCCATAGTTCGTAAGGAGTTTTTTCAATGTTGTTTCTGAGCATTACTCTGTTTTGAATGTGAATGGTTGTATGCATTGTCTGTGTCCAAAAAATATCCATCAATTTTGACTCCATTAGCATTGTTCGAGCCATTTCCTATGTAATTATCATCCATTATGATAATGTTACTTTGTCTCTGAACCACTCTTTGAACCAATCTATGAATCCATTCTCTCGTCTATACTATCCAAGAATATACTTGTGCATCTATCCATAATGATGACCCATTTATCACTATACTATCATGACGTCTTTATTAATCCATCAAATTGTACTTCTGCTAGCTGATTTCTCTAGATTTGTCTTCTCAAACTCTGCAAGTTTCTCAAAGGATGGTTCTTTGGAAAGTCACAGTTATCACATAGACTCCCCCTATCTAATATTCATATTAACTGGGAGTCTCTAAGCCAGATGGATCACAAAAATTCCTCCTCTGATGTGTATTCATCATCATCTTCATTGGTAGATTCATCATCATCTCCATTGGTAGATTCATCATCATCTTCATTGGTAGATTCAATATCTCTCTGAGCTCTGACTTATTTCTTTCTATCTGTGGATTCATCTTTCACTGCAATGCTTGAAATTACAATCTCTTGAACATATTCCTTATTTACACATCCTTCCTTTCTTTCAATTATTTTCCAAACATTTCTGTATATGACATCTTTTTTTTTCTATGTAGAATTTTCTTGATCTCGTTTTACTTCCAATCTTGCAATCTCTAGTACCTTGTCTTTGTTCACATGTTCTTCCTATTTTCTTATCCATAATTTCTTATATCTGATATCAGTATTCTCTTTCATGGAAGTATAGATCATGCTTCTACAATCATTGGCTATGTGTCCATAGTTATGACATTTGTAACAATCAATATTACGTGCGACCACATAGGCACTTCTTGCTTGAACATTTCTTTTATAATCCCTGCAATATGCAAGCTTATGTCCAAAGTTAGTACAATAAAAAAAATGACCATTAAATAAATTTGCATACCTGGGAGTGAATGATATTCTTTGTGGCATAGTCCTAAATTTTTTCCTTGACTGATCATGATCATGATTGAAGCTTCTTTGTGGCTTGAACATGGATGGTCTTATTGAATATGTATCTTCAATAGTTTTCTTAGATTCTGGTTGACCATGATTCCTTCCTTTGAGTACTTCTTCATAACTCTTTCTATTTTCTTCATTCTTCTTTTCTAGCAACGTAGAGTGCTTCTCTTCATTCTCTACAACTGATGTGGATGTTTCTGTCTCTTCAACATTCTTGTTGATCTTGATGATTTTGACTCTTAGTGTGACAACTTCTTCTTCGGGATTCTCAACCTCTTCTTCTTTCTTTATTATCTGATACTTCATGACCTCTTATGTTCTCTTAGCTTCTTCAAGCTAGATTTTCAATGTAAGTATTTCTTCTTCCAGTCTTATCTCTTCTTGACCAAACTCTTACTCAAGTTGGTTTAAGTCATTGGTTCTTTCCTTGAGATGATCCATCAGTATATTTTCTCTCTTTTCTAATTCTTCCTTTTGTGCTGCTATGTTGGCTTCTAAACATTTCTTTTGATATTCTAGAGTTTCTTCAATTCTTCTGGCCTCTTCTAGTTGAGCTCTTAAATTATTGATGACCTACTGGTATTTTTTGGAACCTTGAACATGTTCCTTTTGCTTCATCAATTATTTCTTGGATGACTTGTTTTCCTCTCTTTCTTTAATTACACTTATCAATGTTTCTATGTAATCAACTTTTGCTTCTTCATACTCTTCCTCTTCTGAACATGTCTGACATGATGAGCATCTTTATTTTTGTTTTGTATCTGCATCTTCTTTAGCATATTGTGAATCTACGATGGGTGAAGAATATATGTCATGTAACTTATCCCAAAGTTCTTTGTCTGATGAACATTTACCAACCTTTTCTCTTACCGGGGTAGGTAATCCTTCCTAGATGAAATCCATTGCTATTTTTTTATTCTTCTTCAATTCCTTCTTGGTTGCAGTATTTTCCCTTTTTGAACTATCATATCCTGTAACAATTGATAGCCAAATATAATGTCCCTGTGCCTAAAAAAATACTTTCGTCCTTCTACTCCACAACTCATACTTAAAACCGTTCTGATCATTAAACATTGGTAATCCATTCTCAAAATAATATGTTATCTCCTTTCAGTGGTTAAATTGTTTCCTGAAGGAGCCAACTCTGATACCAATTATTGGATTACTGAGAGGGCGAGTGAATCATTAATAGCATAATTATAATCTTTTTTCTCCAAATAATCTAAGTGTTATATCAATGTAGAATTATTATCCAATAACGAGCAATAATAAATGAATAATCACACACATACATAGTACACCAGTGTTTTACGTGGAAACCCAAATCGGGAGAAAACCACATAATGTTTTTTCTTATATGTATTGAAGAATTAGATTCATTGGAAGCACCAACTTCCTTTGTTTTCCAGCTGCAATTGGAAGGAGGCTCCAACCCCCTAGTTTCTCAGGCTACAACCTGGGGGAAGCTCCAACTCCCCAATTATCTATCTACAACTAGAAGAAGGCTAAAACCCCCTATGTTTTCTAGCTACAACCACCTATCCTTGCCCTGTCCAACTTCCCTGAAGTAGAATTAGAATGATGGAACCACTGTAACACTATCACTATGAGATATACCACTGTAAAATTGTACCAATAAACCTGAACCATGCATCAACCATGCATCAACATGTACCTGAATCTGTAATCAACTTGTAACATAAACAAGTGCATCAACCATGCACTAACCTGTACCATAAACAATTGCATCAACCATGCACCAACCTGTACCATAAACAAGTGCGTCAACCATGCACCAACTTGTACCAAACAATTAGTAATCAACATGTACCATAAACAAGCACAACCAACCATGGACCAAGTATGTACCAATCATGTGTCAACTACTATCAACTATGACTCATCAATATGTACCAACATCATCAACTATACACCTCATGTATGTGTCAACTCATCAACTACTTGTCTCAACCATGTACCCAAATTGTACCTCAACCACAATCCCTAATCAATTTCATCATCCAAATATGATTTATAACTTTTTAATAGACCTGGTGTATATGATTACATACCTGCAAACCTTCCTTAACTTTAAACAACAATATACTAACATTTACATCAAACTTTTCTTTAGTCTCACATGACTAATTTTGGATTAGACAAAAACCCTAACTTGAAATAATCATAACTTTGTACCTGTAATGAATAAATATATGAAACTGATACACAATATTCTTCAGTGTGTTTTATACAATTCCTCCAAGTTTCACTACTTGGAACCTCTCAGAAAAGTAGTTATAGAAAAAATGGCATACCTTGCTAAATTTTGGCTTATTCTAGAGAGCGACCTTGTAGAGCGTGCCTCGCACAAAATATTTTTTTAATCGATCTGAAACTTTTACAAAGGATACTATAGAATGTAATCTAACCAACACATTTTTATTACTGAATGTGTATCTTTTATGGAGAAGTTATGACGTTTTTACCTGAAACACCTATTTGTTACTAGTTTCAGGACTAGCCACAAACTCTATTTTCCATGGAGTGTAACTCCAACAATACAAAAACCCACAATATTAATTGTTTACCATAGTTACTTGGACATGTTTCCTCAATGGAATATCAATTTCACTATCTGAATCATTCTAGAAAAAAAATTATTGTGAAAATGGTCGATGACCTGTAAATAACATACATTAGAAAGCATCATCAAAAGAATTTACCCTTCCTTGAATTTCGGCCTTATTTTCTTCACCTTCCCTTATAAATTTGGTTTATATAACCTTTGGCTACCTCAGACACTTATGGGTATTCAATATGCTCAAGTGTATCTAAAATGAGAGAGCCTTGCCTCTTATTTATACTCTCCAAGTAGCTTCCTTAAAAACATCTTCTAGGTCACTTTGCCCACTTTCCTTATTTTAGGGTTAACCCACTTCTAACTTCTCCATTAAATTTATTATTTAAATAATTTATTTTTTATTCACTTTGAATTATAATACGCTCATCATTCACTTTGTTATTTACCTTCGAAAATCTCTTAAACCACTTTGACTACTTTGACCTTTTGGGGCTTCTAGATGACATAAGAGGGTCCTCCAACTTCGTAAGGCCATAACTCTCAAACCGTGAGGAGTTATGTGATGTTCCACATACCACCAGAAATGGAATCAAATGTACCATCCATATAGAATAGTATACCTGCATGTATATCAAAACTCATACCATTATTCATCAAACAAACATGTGTCCATTACCCAAACTTGGGTTCTCCAACTTCTCATGGCCATAACTCTCTAACCGTGATGAGTTATGTGATGTTCCACATACCACCGGAAATGGAATGAAAAGAAATATCCATATAGGATAGTTTCAATGACAAATTAAGTAAACATAATCTCATTATTCCACAAATAATCATGGGTTCTCTAACCATACTTCTAGGATAACTCAATCCGCAAAGAGTCTTCCCATGAGGGATTTCACCATAAGGGGACCACTTTGGAGTTCATCCATTTATACTTATTATCAACCATGAAAAGACAATAATGATTCATCTTTACATCAAACAATATTGGGTCCATTACCCAACCTTTGTGCTACGGGGATTTCTTCAAGGATTGACATGAATGACAACCAGCCTTAATCAACAAGAATCATATTCAAACTTTTTAATTTTAACCATTTGAACCATATTTTCCAAAATAGTATAACCATAATAATAGAATGAATCCATCTCAGGGAAAAAAAATATTTCCATTTTTATGTTGATAAATATATCTTCCCTATATATATTGCCAACTACCAGAACTATGTTTTTATTAAAGAGTAGCTTCTCTTTTAAAATATTTTCAAAAATGAGACTTGAAGTCAATATGCCAACCAATCAATTTCACACATAGACTTGTCATTTTCATCTAACACTTCCAACAAGAAATTCAAAATGATGATAAATTCATGAATACTGAAGGTATGGTTTAAATTTATAAAAATATATCCTTGAATTCCAAAGAAAGCAGGCCGGGATAGGAGTGGAAGTCAAAACCCAAGGTTTCAAAATTGTTCAAAGTCATAACACTATAAGTTAGAATATGTTGATGGATTGGACCAATAGGGGCACAAAATATTTTTGAGAAAGTAATCGAAATATACCCATATGCCCCAACCATTATTACAATAAACTAAACTGGTATTATAGTGAGCCTTAAAAAAAAAGTTTATCATTTTTTCTAGAACGAGATACAAAGACAGTCAAGATGAGAAGGAAACAAACTTCCATTTTATTTTGTTTTGAGAACAAATCCATAATCATAACAAGAAACCCGTTGTGCCTAATACCATTCCATATCCATGAAAAACCAAATGAAAACAACAATAATGAAACTATTTTCCTCATTTAAAAAGATATTATTTCTTTTAAACTCGATTGTATAAAACCAAAGTCAAGAGTTCTCCTTGGTGATGTTATTTTTCATATCAACTTCAAAACAAATAATTTACCATACACATCTTCAAAATGAAATAGAGACTCATTCTAATAACAAACACACTTATGAAAACAACTTGAGACAATATTATAAATTTATCAAAACAAAGAAAGCCATCGATGCCAGAGAAGTTGAAAATTTCCATACCTATCGAATTAAGATAAATATCCAAGAGAGACAGACCCAATATTGTTATCGAAACTCCATAACCTTAGAATCTACAAACGATCAATTAACAACAACAAGACATTTCCAGCAAGAAACAATGTGAAAGGTGGTATCCTTAGGAGGGAAAACCAACGAGAGTGAATTAAATCTCCATCAACTCATGTCGCCTCAACATTTACCAAATATTACCAACCTTTCGCAATATCCAACCAAAATTTACACTATCAAAAGCACTTGCTTTCCAGCTCGAACTCCAAATTGAGCATTGGTACTATGCATCGAGCTCACAACCATATCCAAATCAATATACCACATTCATAACTATTGTAGATTGTCACCACTTATATATCATTCATATCATCTTACCAAACAAGCAAAGTGAAGTATGAGGTCCATAACATATATGAATTTAACTCTAATTCAGGTTCATTCACACTTTGCATGCAACATCCTTGTATGATACGATATGTGATATATATGTGCATGCAATAAATTGACCATTATTTTAAAATATGTCACAGGTCATGTTAAAATATATAACTTTTAAAAATTATAATCATAATGTCATAATTCTAGTGTGAAAGGATTTTCACTTTCTTTTTATTTCTTTTAATCATGGCAACAACATATTCAATGCAATATGAGGATAAGGAGTCTCCTAAGTCTCTGACGAAGAAACCATTCACGCATATGAGAAGAATAAAATGTCACATTGTATTTTAATTTAACCAATTGTTTGCAAGTCACATTTCTTTCTAAAAAAAAACACAAGGAGCGAAATAAACTTAATGCAACTTCTCTAAGGGGTCCCACCTACTAGTTAGATAATATAGTAATAGAAATAGTATAACACATTGCAATATTTTGCAAGAAAGGTTCCTATTGCGCAATATTTTTCATCAACAACTGGCGAATCCACAAGGAAATATGCTTGTAGCATATTAGAACTCATGAATTATGGTTTTGATGAAGTCAATAGAGGTGCGTAATAAGAAGTGATAAAAATAGATCAAGAACATAAAGTTATACAATAGGGGGAGACAAAATGAAAATCGAAATGATATATGAAATGGGATTTCATGGAGAAACTTATGAAAAGTGAGATATATGAGGGGTTTGGTATTATTTGTATAACTAGAAAAGAAACACTATCATTTTCTTAGATGAAACTTACACCTTGCTACAAATTTTACAAAATAATCTAATATTCTCTTATTTAAAAGGGAATGAAGGGTAGAAAGGGAAAGGAGAAAAAGGTAGAGTCACGACCATAAAATTAGTAGCAAAGAATTCTATTGAAGGTATAGGAAATGTGTCATCATCATTTAAAGAAAAGAGAATCATAATATCTTTGTTGCATGTTTAATTTATAAACTGACCGACAATATTTGCAGACAATGATCTATCTAATGAACTGACTGATCCAACTGACACTTTCTCATCAAGGGTTCAAAACCAAAAAATGTAAATAAACTTGATAAAACAAAACAACAAAAGTACTCAAAGTAAACAAGAAAGTATGTACAAAAGTATTTACAAAGAAATCAATCAACAATTAATTTGGCTATACATAATGCTTGATATGTGAACCATTAGTACGATAGGAAAATAATCACTCATCCTTATCCTTTAACAAGTGTGAGTTGGTACCGAGGACGGGGGCGATTTTAAATGGACCTAGCCATAATTTTAGGAACTTTGAGTGTCATCCTTTTCAACATGAGAAGAATCCCAAAGTAACACTTTCTCATCAAATTTGTAATCAATGGCTTTGGTCTTTTTATTAAAATATTTTTTGATTGTTTGTTTCCTTCTTTTTAAATTATCTAGAGCACGACCTCTCTATTCTTATAAATCGATCAAGGCATTCATTCTTTGAGAAATATCAATAGAGTTCAATTCTTCTTTTTGCAATGCCAAACATAGGGAGGTAAGTTCTAGTTCAATGGGAATAATATCCTCTTGACCATATAACACTTGAAAGGGGGTAAATGTTGTACTAGAATTAGTAGTAGTACAATCTTCCCAAAGTGCATATGTTAGAAGTATGTGCCACTGAGGGGGTTTATCCTCTATAATTCTTTTCAATATTTTGACTTGTTTATTATCAGTTGACTCAACTTGCCCATTTCCTTGAGGATAATATAAAGAGGAGGTAAATTGTTTAACACCAAAATTATTAAGAAAATGAGGTACCTTTGTATATATGGAAGTTGTTCCACTATCTGAAATGATTTCCAAGGAAAGACCAAATTGAGAAAATATATTGGATTCTAAAAAAGGAATACCTTGTTCATCTCGAGAATGTTGAAAAGGTACAAATTCATCCCACTTTGTGAATTAATATGTAGCTATCAATATATAAACATGTCCTGTTGAAGATCATGGGTTAATAGGACCAATAAAATCTAAACCCCATTTAGAAAAGGGAAAATATGGAATAACATGTTGTAAAGGCATGGTAGAGAAGTGTTCCTTCCCCACAAACTTTTGGAATTTCTCACAGGCTCTCGTGAATTGATAGGAATATCTAAAAATATATGGCCAGTAATAACCAGTTATGATGATTTTAAAAGCAATGGCTTTAGCAACAAAATTACCACCAATATGAAATATAGAGGTCGTTGATCCGTGAACCTCATTTAATATCCTTTGAGTTGCATTATCATCAATACATCATATTAGCAACCCATCAACATATGTGCTAATCAAAGATTCTCCTATAATGATATACTCAGAAGCTTCAAGGTGGAGCCTTCTTCATTGATGAGAATTTAAATGACCTTGACACCTTTGAAATTTTAATTAATGGATGATATCTTCATACCATGGGTGTTCAGTTAAAGTGACATTTTGGATTTCAACATAAAAAAATGCTGACAACAAACTATTTTTGCTTTCATAAATTTTGCTTGGTTCAATATGCTTATCTAAGTGAAGTGCTAAGTCACATTCCTTAAGCATTTTCGATGTCATAATCGTTAAATCTTTCTCCTTTATTTTTGCAAGCCAATGTGCAAGTTTCCTTGAAAGATAATTTTGTGAAAGAAAAAACTTAACAATAGGAAAAGGGACTTTTATCTGCATGTGATTGTCTATAATAAAATGGGGAAATTTATATATACCTTTAACAAGAGAGAAATCATGCTTTTCAATATAAGAATATTTAAATTCATCATCTCACAAACTTTGACTCATGTAATCTACATGATTTTCATTATTTTTGTCATCATTTTGCAAAAGAATAGCATAAATTGCTTCTTTTATAGTGTTTGTATATATAATAAAATATATTTCAAAATTGGGTTTTGCCAAAACCGGTGCAAAACAAATTTCTTTATTGATTCTTACGAAATCCTTCTTGACATCATTTTTCCAAGAGAAAGAAAGATCATTCTTTTGTATATTATGAATTGGTTTAGCAATGACAACAAAATCATAAACAAACCTTTAGACAAACTTTATAGTGCCCAGAAAAGATTGAATTTATTTCTTAGATGTAGGGGTTAAAAAAATTAAGATAGAGGAAACCCTCTTAGGATAAATGCTTATTCATGAATTAGAAACAATATGACTGAGAAGTTTACCTTGAGTGACACCGAAAATAGACTTCGAAGGATTCAAACAAATTACAAATTTCCCACATCACATGAATACTTTTCAAAGATGACTAAAATGATCTGATTGGGTCTTAGAGTAAACTATTAAATCATCAAGATAAACATGAATTATATTGCTAATAATACCATCGAAAGATAACTGCATAGCTCTCTGAAAAGTAGCACCTACATTGGACAATCCAAAAGGCATGCATTCGTAAGAAAGGTGCCCCGATGGGTTGTAAATGTGGTTTTATATTTATCCATACTTTTAAATTCATTTGATTATATCCAGAAAAATTGTCAAGTAAGGACATCATCTTGGATCCTACAACCTGTTGTATTATCATTTCCATGTTAGGCCATGGAAAGTTGTCTTCAACACATTCTCTATTTAAAGAACGAAAATTGACACAAATCCTAATCTGACATGTTTTCTTCCCAACGAGAACAATATTTGATACCCATTTAGAATAATTAACTGAAAATACTATGTGAGCATTTATAAGTTTTCCACCTTTTTTCAGATTGTAGCTTCAAGGGAAGGATTCATAGGTCTTTTTTTTTCCTAACTGGATTTGCATCTTCCTTAATGGGAAGTGTTTGTTGTATAACATTTGGATCAAAACAATGAAAATCCTCATAAGACTAGGAAAAAACATCAAGAAATTCATGGAACAAGTCCATGAATTTGTTCTTCTTCATCAGAACATTGGGCACCTATCTTAATGATCTTTGTGGACTCAGGGGTTCCAATGTTCAAAGTGATGGTATCCCCAACCTTTATTTTCCACTCCTCTTCTTTCTTAATTTCTTTATTGCCTACATCATGCATCGAGAATGAACTCTCAAGAGAAATCAAACCTTTAGGAAGTTTATCATTTTCAAAGGATATTATTTCATTAGGATTATAGGTTCCATTCTTTATGAAGGCATATATGCCTTCATCATCTTGAAACAAATGTCAAAATTCTATGTTATCAAGGAGATGAGGTCGATAGACATACAATAACATACAATATGGCCTCTGTGGTAAAAAATTCCTTGTAGGAGAAGCTGCAAAAACAACTAACCTATCAACCATAGAATTAAGTTCTCTTTTTACATGAGTGATGTTAAAATATAGTAGATTTGAGATTAATTCCCACACATTGTACGTGTATTGCTTCAGTAACTTGTTTTTGGTATTATATATCTTCCTGACTAAGTTTACAACAAGTTCAGAATAACCAAAAACAGTAAGATGACCACATCCAAGGTTATAAGTGTTTTTTATTCCAAGTAATAAGGCTTCAAGCTCAGTGACATTGTTTGTATAGGAAAATTCTAATCTATAGGAGAAGTTATGAACATTTCCTATAGGAGAGTATAATATAGTACCTACTCTATTACATGTGTTTGAACATGCATTGTTGAATCCCACATGCCACATACCATCATCATAATCAAAATTTTATCATTTTCAAAGGATATTCTTTCCGTAGGCTTATAGGTTCCATTATTTAGCAAGGAACATATGTCTTCATTATCTAGAAACAAATGCCAAGATTCTATGTTATTAGGGAGATGAGGTTGATAGAGAGACAAGAAAGTACAATATGGCCTCTGTGGTAAAACATGCCTTGTAGGAGAAGCTGCAAAAATTGCTAACCTATCAACCATAGAATTAAGTTCTCTTTTTACATGAGTGATGCTAAAATATAGTAGATTTGAGATTAATCCCGACATATCCTAGGTGTATCTCTTCAATAACTTGTTTTTGGGATTATATATCTTCCTGAATAAGTTTACAACAAGTTCATAATCACCAAAAACAGTAAGATGACCACGTCCAAGGTTATAAGAATTTTTTATTCCAAGTAATAAGGCTTCAAACTCAATGACATTTTTTGTATAGGAAAATTATAATCTATAGGAGAAGTTATGAATGTTTCCTATAGGAGAGTATAATATAGTACCTACTTGGTTACCTTCATTTGAACATGCATTGTTGAAGCCCATATGCCACATACCGTCATCATAATCAGTTGGTTGAAGATGCATGTCATCTTCATCAGTAAAGATTCAATAGACACCCATGTATTCTTCAACATAATTTACATTAGGCTTAAGAACACTTTCAATATAAGGAAAAATCATTCATTCCCTTAGTACAATAATATTCTTTCCATTATTAGGGATGGATAAATGTGATCCATCTAGAGAAAGGTAACCATCAGTTAAATCTTTCCATTCTCTACCCAAAATGATTGAATAGTTACTTACAGTCACATCAATTACATGTATATTTAGGGTGGTTCTTATTTCATGATGAGTGCAGAGTAATAAAGTTACATATTTGATTTCACTTATGGTAGACTGTTGTTGATTATTATAGGAGATAATACTCCTTGCATTTTTCGTTCATACAGGAAAGGCATATCTCTTCCATAATAATCTTTGACATAACACTTAGACTAGATCCACCATATATGAGGCAAAACTGAGCTGTTTTATTCTTAATATTTATAGAAACATAAAATGGAGGATATTTTACAGAGTTCTTGAATTTATTTACACCTATTTTATTTACATTTGAATAATCTCCCTCGGGATTTTTAATCAAATTTCCTACTGTGGAAATTTTACCTTCCATAAAAAATTTCTGATGTTTTTGTTCTAAGACGACAACCATGTCCAAAAGAGAAGCATCTTACTTAATATTATCCAAGTTGGAGGGAGGGAAAGAAGAAATTGTTCCTTTATTGTTTGGAGTCTTGGCATCCTAGGAGTCAGTACATTGGGATGATGTCCTTGGGGCTAAAGTAGTTTGGGGAGGAACAACTTTGTTCTGATTGGGATAAGATTTATTTTTGGTATTAACTACCATAACATCATTTGGTTGAGCCCAATCCAAAAAAAAAAATAGTATCTTAATGATTCTTACTGAATATTCCATCCCCAACATTCCTTTTAATCTCACAAGTGATTTCGTCATGATTTTCTTCACAAACATTACACCAAGCATGAGACATTATAGCATTTGGTTGAAAAGGGTTATCATTTGGATTCCTAAAATACTCCTGATAATAATTTTCAGTAGGAGAAGAAGAGGAGGGCATTCCTTTCCTTTCATAATCAATCATTTGGTTATTCATATCCTGCATAAGTTGTAATACTGCAAAGATATCGGTTTGTTTGACATAGTCTCCCTTAGTAAGACTAGTTCTTTATAACTTCTCTTTGTACTCAAGACAAGTTTGAAGAGCATATTCGAGATTATCTATATCCTTTTCTTCCAATATATGATGATAGTAAGAGGGTAATGTATTGTAATAATGCATGAAAGCAACCTGGTTTTGGGGTGGATCAATTCAGGAATTTGATTATATAACTTAGTGAAATGAAGGTTGAACAATTTAATAGTTTCACTATTGTTATAAGTAATATTATTATATTCCCTTACTTGATCATATAGGCTTTTAGGTTTTCCATATGTGGATTTAAACCAATATACCAATTCTTCCCACATAGAAAATATTTTTGGGGGTAAGTCAAACAATATGTATTAGCCTTCGCTTCAAGAGAGTTGACAAATAAGTGCATGGAAGTATCACTATCATTTTCCCCTATATTGTGGCATGCATTACAAAAGGATATCAAGTGTTCTTTTTTATTAATAGTACCATTTCCCGAAAAATTAGGCAAATGATCCTTGAACTTTGGAAGGGGTTGGGTGGTTGGAATAAGATTCAAAGGAGAAGATACATTCCACAGGGTGGTGGTATCATCTTGTTTGAATTGAAATAAGCCATACCTTTTAATTACTTTTTCTAGATTATTTTTAGATTGAATTGGAATTTGATGGCTATAAATACCTCTGATTACAGGTGAAGCCGAAGCTTGTGAAGAGGAGGAACCTCCAGTGCCACTATTGCTACCAGAAAGATGTCATATTTAAATTGAAGGAAATTATAGTAGAGTGGAACAAGTTGAATAAGATAAATTCTGACGAAGAGAAGTTTTTTGTCTTTGTATGATAGCCTTTCTCCTTCCTATTTCAGATATAGAAAAATTCTCAGGTGACAACCCTCTTGTTCTTAGAGAAATATGAGAGATAAAGCACATTTGCAAAATGTTTTAATGAGGAGGTTGATTTCTAGGTTTTCTTTGTAACAATTCCCACTATTCACGTATTCTAATATCTTTGGAAATGAGTCCCCAAGAACAATGGAGTTCAACATGAGTTCTAACAGTATCTAAAATGGTATTGAATAAGGTAAAAGAAATGGTAGTTTGATGACCAATATTGGGTTGTCTAGTAATAGGTACAGTCATCGGAACAATCAACTAACACCAAAATAAGAACATAAAACAAAATAAATTAATTATAGAAATAAAGTACAACAACCAGAGAGATATGGAAATGTCTCCCCATTATGGTTGCCAAATAAATGATGAGGAGAAATGTCTCCCCATGTATGGTTGCCAAATACATTTGATTCCTCAAGATACTTCTTAATTTCAAATATTAAATCTAAATAGTTACACAGACATAACTAGTGCTTTAAACTTCGCAACTTGCGCACAAACCTTGTTCATTCCCTTTATGCAAGGCTTACATTATTTTCCAAAAAATTAATATAATTCATGGTACCACTTCACCTTCTATTCCTTAAATATGAAACCATTTATTACATTCATATATAAATAAATCATTAATAAATTTCATTAACTTAAATCAATATAATGTAGTTTAATTTGTAAATTACTGATATATATCATTAAGGTTCATGAATAATATATAAACCCCTAATTAAAATCACTCAAGTGAATCCCTTAAATATATAAATATAAATTGGTTCCTATTTTATAATTAGAATGTCATTAATTACAATTATTAATATATAAAAATAATTATTAGAATTCATTGCCTCAATCTATACTATCTAATTCATTATAAGAAATCATCGATACCAAAATAATTTAAATATCGATAAATAATAT
>JZKD02S0114605.1:172261-194078 GCA_000966675.3 Picea glauca | reverse complement strand
TAGATAGATAGATAGATAGATAGATAGATAGATAGATAGATGCCTTAATATTGCAAGTAGATTCGACTTGATATGTAAATAAAACAAAAAACTTAAGCACTAATCTATTGGTAGGTTTGGCATGAAGGAGTGTGCTTGTCATTGATGGCAATAATAGAAGGCGGAGCAGAAGGATGCAAATGGATATCAAAGCTCAAGAAAGTTCAAGAAAGTTAACGAATGATGATCAAAAGCTCATAAGAGATGGCATGATAAAACTCAGATAAAATAGAGACTGTCGGATCTAAAAGCTCAATCAACAGTAGGGATGCATTGCGGGGAGCAAAAGCGAAATTAAACCACTTTCCAGTTACAATCCCACAATCCATCTAGATTGTCAGATCTCATATATTTGAAGATCTACAACTGCGGTTGATGCAAAAAACAATGTGTTTAAGTCATATAAAATCATGATCGTCCGATGCACAATCGCCAAATCTATGACAGGGATGAATTACAGAGATTGAAAGGAGAATTAAACATCATGCTAATTCCATCCCGCAATTAGTTAGGACCATCCAATCTTATAGCTTCGAAGATCAACGATTGTGGTTAACTCACCAATAGCGCACATATTCTCATTGTGGAGTTGGGTGATGATTCAAAAACACTTGCATATTGTGGTTTCCCAATCATTCATGATCATGGATCTGTTTTAATAAAATTCACAACCGTTGGATCATTTTTTGAGTGGAAGGATAGGATAAGCGAGAAAAATATTTGAGAATTCATTACGTGAATTCTCATCAGTCGTCGGATCACTTTCAAGTGGAAGGACAGGATAAGCTAGCAGAGCCGCAACACTGACAGATCAAGCCATCGATATAATATCTTGATCAACGAACAACATTTAGTTTGGGTTTAAAGTCGCGAGGAGGTTACTCTCCAGAATGTTTGAGATGTGAAATACTCGATGGCCGAAAATCTGAAATGAATAATGACCATCGAATTTGGAGAAAAAACAAGGACCATTGGTTCAAGGTTGTTGGTCAGCAAACCACGTCAACAAATACGCATGGCATAATTAGGGGATGACAAGATTCAAGAGGAAATTGGCTTGTGCCATGTCAACAAGTGATGTAAGAAAGTTACATCACTCCACGAGAATTACTTCGGGTGTTTCGCCACCAAAAAATGTCAAAAGTCCTGAAGTCCCAAAGGACGAAGGTGTGAAGTCACTCTCAGTCGTCGATCTAAGATACTATCATGACCATTAGATCAAGGACACATGGCATAGTCAGAGAATGAAAAGTGTCAAGTTGAAATCAACATTTTAGGTACATGAAAATCACAAATTAGAGTGACACATGGTAGTTTCTCGGCTCGTGACATGTCATCTAGTGGTGCAAGAGTTATGTCACTCCGAGAGTTTTACCACCACTACTCGCCCAAAGACCCGAACTCTCGAATGTCAAAGACCCAAAGTGAACATGAGACGTTCGATCTGAAGATCACTTTGGGAGCAGTATCATCCATCGATCTACTACAATGGAAGGATAGTGTAAGTGAAAAATGTTAACCGACAACAAGCGGTCTCCACAGTATTATGACTGACTCAGAAGGTGATTCCTCCAATGGAAAGAATGGGTTGAGATTTGAAATATCCGAATACGGGAGACCCGAGGAGATCTCGACCATTAATCTGAGAGGGACACGTGTCAGAGGCTTGCCAGCTCCGAAAGATTGAAGTATGAAGTAAAGAAAGGATTGAGATTCGAAATATCTGAAGTCTGAAGAGCCGAAAGAGATATCGACCATCGATCGGATGTCAGGTGTACTATTAACCATTGATCAAAATACAATGGAAGGATAGCGTAAGCATAATAGACAACATCACGGAGTAAAATGTGGCCATACATCTCATTGTTTGATTTAGTCATGGACATTGGATTAAGCAATGAAGGATGGTTGTAAGGATTAACGCTAACCATTGATCTGGTTTCGAGATGTAATGTGAACCGTCTAATCTATTCAGGAATTCTGATTCTGAAGTTTCAAAAGGTTTGAAACCCAAAAGTTCTGAGGGGAAAAGTGTCGAAGTTACGAAAATCTTCCATTTCAGGAGAATGAATCGTGATCGTTGAATTGATGAGAGCTCAAGTGATTTTTAAGACCAGGCATATGGTCACCACTAGTGATCATGTGAAGGAAGGGGATTAAAAGCTAAAGAAGCCATAATTGACTAGTTGTAACTAACAGAGAAGATGAAGAGTTTTGACTGCCAGAGAAGCTAAGGAATCTCATCATAGCGCTCACTGATAATGAACACATGGTGCAAACTGACAGAGAAGATGAAGAGTTGTCATGATGATCAGGCAGATGACTCGACATGAGAAAAATATGTAGAATAGAGAAGTGAAGGGATTTGACAGAAGAGCTATGCAGTTATGAGGAAGATATGTTGTGAACAAAAACTATAGGGGCATAACAATGATGCTAGGAAGAGCATGCAGAGGTATAGCACATAGAAGTGAGATGGCGCAGAGAGAATAAAAATGCAGGAGAATAGAAAGCACGATGAGGCGAGCATAAATACATTGATGCAGGTAGAGCATAGAGGTGTAATAGAACAATTATGATACTAGTAAGCCATTGATAAATGTTGTATCAATGTGATAAATTTAATAAAAGAAAATATTAATATTTCAGGGTGGTAGGGAGGTTCTAGGGAGGATTGGTGTCCTCAGAGTTTCAAGAGGGTTCTTGAACACAGGAAGTTGTAGCTTCCATCTGAATGCATCCAAAAAAGACAGGGTGGTGGGGTGGTGCAAAGGAGAGCTAGTGTTCTTTGTTATACATGCTGGTGCCTGTGTGACTAGAAGTTGGTGCTTCCATCTAGCTGGAGCTTGATCAGTCAGGGAGTTGGTGCTTCCTTCTAGTGGGTGCTAGAGAAACCAGAGAGTTGGTTCTCTCAACAAGTTGTTGCTTGTAAAATAGAGGTTGTAGCCTCAGGAAGATTTGGAGCTCATAAGAATGATAATGTACAGAAAATAAAGCTTACATATAATATCAAGAAGAAGAGGTTTTTCCCTGTATGGATTTCCTCAGGAAATATCCGTCTTTGTATATTTCATGTGTGTGATTGATGTTGAGTATTTTATTGCTTACGTCCTTGTATATTGTGATCGGCATTAAGTGTTATGTAAAGAGCTTAAAATAAGCATAATTGTTTAAGCATAGTAACAACTGATTCACCCCCCCTTCTCAGTTGGCCAACAATTGGTATCCGAGTAGGTTCCTTTTATTTAAAGGTAGATCAGCAAGATTAAACATGTCAAATCATGAAGGAACCTCAACCAATAAGGGCACTCTTTTTTTTGGAACAAACTTTTCCTTCTGGAAAGTTAGGATGAGAACCTACATAATGGATTTAGGTGCACATGTCTGGGATGTGGTAGAGACTGGTTATGTAAAGCCATATTTACTAGCTAATAAGGATGACAAGCTAGAATTCACCTGCAACACTAAGTCTATGAATTATATTCTGAGTGGGCTTGTAGAAGAAGAATTTGTAAAAGTTATGCACTTAGAAACTGCCAAAGACATGTGGGACAAACTCATTAGCAGTTATGAAGGTAATGAGAAGGTAAAGGATGCCAAGGTTCAAACCTACAGAGTACAATTTGAACAACTATAGATAAAATAAGATGAAACTATTGGGAAGCACTTTCTGAAAGTTGAAGAACTAGTAAATGCAATGAAAGATCTTGGTGAAAAAATTGATGAAGCCTCTTTAGTTTAGAAAATTTTGAGATCTCTGCTAGATAGGTTCAACCCAAAGGTCTCTTCTATAGAATAACTTAATGATCTAAAATATTTGGCCTTTGATCAACTTCTAGGAACGTTGACTGCATATGAAATGAGGATAGGTAAAGATAAATCCACCACTAGAGAATCTTCTTTTAAAGAAGATAAGAATGAATAATCTGAGCCTGATGAAATTGAAGAATTTTTTTTGAGAAGACTAAAGAAAGGACCATGCAAGTATCAAGGCAAGTTTCCCTTCAAGTGTTTTAACTGTGGAAAGATAGGTCACTTTGCATATAATCATCCACAAAAGAAGCAGGATCATAATTCTGAAGGTGAAAAGAACTACAAACCCAGGAGATTTGGTAAAAAGAAAGGTTTATGTGTAAACAATGATGACTCTTCAGAAGACATGGATAGTGACTCTTCCTGTGAAGATAAGGTTAACGACTTTGTGCTTATGTTCAAAGAGGATTATGATAATAAAAACACATAAAGTGATGTTAATGATGAAGAAGATGTGGTTGATATGGAAGGTGAACTAATCAATGCTTTAGAAGAGATTTACAGACTCAAACTCAAGAAAAGAAAAGAAAAACAATTGTTGATGCAATTTGAAAAGAATGGTAAAAAACTTGATGAAGACTTTGCGCTGCTAAAAGTCGATTTAGAAGAGGTAAAGAAGATAGAGGACATTCTGAAACAAAAGTTATCATAAAAGAATGAAATATGTGAATCCTTGGAGGAAGAGGTAGTAAAAACTAGATGGATAAGTTTAAAGCATTGTATCTCCAAAATATTCAAAGAATTAAAGCCTCAATAGAACTAAATGACATTCTAAACAAACATAGATCTCCTTTGTTGAGGACTAGTTTAGGCCATGTAAGTGGTTCAAGTAACAAACAAACAGAAAGAAAAGAGCCAGTAAAGTTGATCAAGTTCCAAATCAGTAGACAATCAAACCATGTGAGTACTCTGTCACCAAAATCTAATAAATATAAGATGATCCCTGATAAAAAACAAAGATATCAGAAGATGGAGAAAAAAATACCAAGAAGCAGGTCATCCTTCAGGTACCAAAATTTATTTCATGGTTATTGTTTTTACTTCTCTAATTTTGGCCATAAGATTGCAAATTGTCAAATTAAGTTTAGAGACATGCAACTGAGAAGATCAAGAAATAAACAATCTTTGCAACATAGAACTAAACAACCGATGAATAGGCAAAGTTGCACCAATCACTTTGACCTATTGAACAATGAGCTTGAATGATATAACTGTCATAAATTTGGCCCCAAAGCTGCAAACTACCATATGAAGAATTACAAAATAGATACAAAGATAAAACCCTTAGCTAAAAATGTCAGCACATGGAAAAAGAAAGATAGTGAAAATTGTGGTCTAGTACTTTAAGCTCAAAAACGAAAACACCCCTGGTATATAGATAGTGGATGTTCCAAGCACATCACTAGAGACAAGGATAAGTCTTTGTCTATAAGTAAATGGAAAACAACAAATGTGACCTTTGGAAATGATGAACCAGGTAAAATCAAGGGTAAAGGGATGGTGATTTTAAGTAATGGAAAAGGAAAATCCCAAGATGTCCTGATTGTAGATGGGATGAAACATAATTTGCTTAGTGTTATTCAATGTGTGATAGAGGATGTGAAGTGGTGTTCACTTCCAAAGATTGTAAGATAAAATTTGTAAATTCAGGACAACTAGTGGCTAAAGGCATAAGGACAAATAATAATGTATATGTGCTGAAAGAAGATAGATAAGAGTGTCATCTAAGAAAACATGATGAGATTTTGTTATTGCATAGGAGACTTGGAGATATAAACTTTGACCACTTAATCAAGCTCAAAAATCTCGAGGCAGTAAAAGATTTTCCAAGAACATCAAAGCCACACTATTATGTGTGTAAACCCTGCCAAGTAGGAAAGCTAACCAAGACATAGTTTAAATCCAATAACTATACCTCAACAGAGAAGCCACTCCAATTAGTTCATATGGATCTATGTGGACCATCAACACTGTTACACATCGTAATTACTCACTTCGATAGTGTCACAAGTGTCATCATTACAAGTGTTGCAAGTGTCGCATTTTTCTCACAAGTGTTCCAAGTGTCAAGGAAAGCATACTGCCATGATGCCTATGTCGAGCCTATAATGACATGAGAACGACACTTGACACATATCAAACACTTGATTTGGAAGAGGAGGAATGGTTAACTAGGCTTATGAACCTCTTGCCATCTGAAAGAACCCAAAAAACTGAGTTTTTGGAGGAGAGCGCTCCCCTATACCTCTCTCAGGAGTGTTGGCGCTCCCCTATAGTCTATATGGAAGCATTATAACACTGTGTTTTCCCTTTTGAAGGAGTGCTCCTATTCTCAGGAGTGTTGGTACCCCCGTAAAGCATACTTGGGAGTGCTATAACGATATGATGGCCCTTTTGAGGGAGCGCTACCTATTCTGGACAACAGTTGGTTTGTTGAGAAGAATGGGGAAATATCTTTTCAATCTTGGAAGGCAGTTGGATTCGAATCCCTAGTCCAGCCATGATCTTAGGGAAGATCCCTAACTTAAGGAGGAAAATCCTCAACTCACCCCAATGATATCTCAAGTGGTTGGGCCTCTCCAAGGCTATATAAGCAAGATTTCTCATGGTGAAAGGGAGAGTTGGATGAAGA
This sequence comes from Picea glauca, assembly GCA_000966675.3. NCBI lineage: Eukaryota > Viridiplantae > Streptophyta > Pinopsida > Pinales > Pinaceae > Picea > Picea glauca. The sequence continues at coordinate 187,594 of JZKD02S0114605.1, read as the reverse complement.
ATGATACCAAACTTATGATCTCATAAGTGATATTTGGAGAAGGGATGAGAAGCATGAAACCTATGATCTCATAAGAAACACACAGTGAACTGGAGGCTAATCAGTGAATCTATCATCATTCCGATCGTGGAGCCTTTGAGCAAGGGTTAGGCAAGGAGAACTTGATGAAACTGTGACATTCCATCTATGGTTGTACGTGACGTTTCATCCTCATTAATGTAATATGCTTGGCCTGTTTCTTTCTAATTTGTGTTTGAAATTACATGAATTTGTCTCTAAGTAGATAGGTTTTCTTCAAACTAATCTTGATAGAATAGGAAGTGGTTGTACTTTGTTTGTCTACAGGGCTTATCGAGGAGCTTGAGATTGGAGTTCAACTCGGAGCGTGCAGGGACAAACACCGGTAAAAGGTACGTCTTTCCTCCTTCCTCTTCATGAATTAGTTTGTGTATAACTAAAAGGAAGTCAGTGACCATGATAAGAACTTTCTGTCTTAGAGTTAAGAGTCTATCTCTTTGAGGAGATCTACCTATCCACAGGGAGATTTTCCTTCAACAGAAACTAACAACTCCACTGGGGATTGAATCCAAACTTTTCAGTTTTGGTCTTCCTCATAGACCTTGTCTTACTCTTTGTTATCTTAGGCATTGTTAACCCCATATATATGATTGCATTTGCTAATTATATCCTTAGCCCATTACATTCATCCTAATTGACAAAACTTTGACTGAATTTTGGGTTTTCAAACATTTTTCTGAGTTTTTAGAGCTTGGTGCCCCTGTGCCTGTGTTATCCCAACACCAACACTCCCTGGAAGTATTAGACAGAGCTTTATAATGCCCTGGTGTCCCTTACACCAGAGCCCCAACCCTTTTTTTCAAAAATCCTTTCAAAAATTGCATTTTTTGAGGTCCAGACCCTGTTTTTTCACTTGCTGAGGTTCTTTGTGATTCAATGCTTCTTCCTTTTGAACTTTGACATCCCTCCTTTTGAGAAATAAGAACTTTGTTGTTCATATTTGGTGGCCTTCTTCCTTGTTTTTGAGTTTTTGCTGCTGAGAGCTTGAAATCAATCCACTACTTTCTTCTCTCTTATCCGACTGAGCGAGAACTCTAGTGAAGGGCATCAACAATCGATGAATCATCTTGTTCAGTTATTTGAGGTCATTGTTCTTAAAACATATCTCTTTTGTGTGAATTGTTTGATTTTGCTTTGTTATCTTTTATCTTCTATTTGCTTCTTGTTTCAATCATAGCAAGAGGGTGTGTGTCATGTGTGCAAAATCTGATCATGCTTGTCTGAATCTCCTTGATCTGAAAGGGTAGTTGGTAGGAGAAGTATTTGCATTGAATTAATCATCATTCACATGCAAATGACAAAAAATACATTTTAGTGATTGGTTTGCATATTAGAAGGCATTTTTGAAAATATTTTAGCATTACATTGGATTCGATTAAGAACAAATTGATTGAGGACATTTCATATTAGTGTTTGAAAGTGAAAACAACTCCTTCTCTTTCCCTTAAATAGACGTTCATTTAAAATAAATGATTTCTTATCATATTTCATGCATCTTTTTGGGAATTGAGTCCTCACTCCATCAGTTTCACTTCTGTACAACCTTTGAGTAAAGAACAGCTATAAAACAAATGCTAATTAAAAATTATCTATAACATTTTTTCTTTTAGGATCTTCCACTAACAGTAGACTAGGGCTAGCACTTTGGATTAGGCTATGAGTACAACTCTCGAAAGTTTTCAAAAAAAACATTAGCATCCTGAGCTAGGGAGAGTCAAATCCAATTGTCGTATTGGTTTTCTGGATCCCCCTCTCACACCAGGGTTATGCACGAGGTCACATTCGGGCGAATTACGGAGATTATCCCTTCATGGTTCAACTATTTGTAGTAGTCGGATCATATATTGGGGGTCACTGGAAGGTATACCCACGATTATGTGTGGGATCCTTTCGGGCTGATTTCGGACTTGTTATCCTGCCCATACATTTCGGATCGAACTGTCGACTGTACCCACCTAGGGACTCACTTTGAATTGGTGTATTTGGTTGCCATAATATTTAGGTACTTACACAAGGTGACGGTGAAGGGAAGTCTCACTATACCTGGAACAGACATTGGTCAAACTCACTCAGGCTCCTTGGAGGGTAAATCCACAATTACTGCATGGAAGCTTGCACCAAGGTGAAAGTCCATTAAGCAGGTTGCCATTGTAACTGTTCCACCATATCCCAGCCCCTTCTTGACTTGATCATGCGACATTGGATTTCATCACCAACTAGTACGATCATCAAGAGATGTTTTTGTTTGCTTGGTTGTTTCCTAGATTTTATTAGTGTATGTTGCTTCTTTTTGTTAGTTGGCCCTAGATTTTCAGTGTGATCTATTATTCTCCACAATTGAGCTCGTAGACGATCAAGGTCTTCACTGATCACATAGGATGCAAGGGTTGCCTCTGGAAGGCTATCAACCCTTACCTCCTAACCCTCCAGAAGACAACTACCGTAGAGAGGTAGAAAATCAATCTGATGCTGGAAGTGTTATTGCTCCTCCGTTAGATAACTTAGAAAGAGATTTGGTTATAGTTTCAAATCCCACTACATATGTGTCGGTAACCCCTCTCGAACCACTTTTAGTTTGTTTAGAATCCCTTGGGAACGTCATAGACGAAGAGGTCCCATGATTATCGGAGAGGACTTTTACCGAAACATATATGGGATCCACAGAACCAATCTTTGGTGATAAGTATAGGACTCTTGTTCTTCCTAGCACCACAGTAGAAACCAATCCCACACCTACTTGTTCTGTATGGAGGACTTCATCGGGACGTGATATCTATGAAAATTTTGAATCTATTCGATAACCCTTTCATCCTCACAACCCTCCTAGTGAAGCAGGACCATACAGTCAAACCATGAATCACCCAGTCAATCAGGTTATTAACCCTACTGTTACACCAGCACAAGGCCATCCTAATGTTGGACTCATCACCTCTACTCATCTCCAAAGCACTTCAATCTCTACCCCTGTTTCTACAAGCTTTTACTCTACAGCTCCACATGTTCCACATTATCTTGCTGGGACATCTTCTGACCCAAGAACACAGACCCCTGTTGGCCAAATAAAACTGGCTGGAGGGAAACCACCATCCAATGCACCTTTCCCTCCTAGAGGACTACCTTTCCATGGTGAGCCTACCCCTCCTGGGGAACAGCCCCCTTCTCATGCTCCTCCTGGAGGGCAACCTTCGTTTTCCAGTCATACCCCAGTCATAAATCCACCACTGGAAGGGGGGCAACCCTCGTTTGCTGGAAACCCTTCACAATCCTGGGGAGTATCTTTAGGAGGAACTTTTAGTCAACCCCACATTAGGGGGCACTCATATAATAACCCACTAGGAGGAGTATCCAATCCTGTTCCTTCCAGAACATCTTACGCACAGTCTTATCCTGGCAGCATCCCAAACACCACCTGGAGTTCTACGGGACCACAATCTTATCCTCCTCATGGGCCTCACGTGTATCTACCTCCAGGATCTATTCCTTACCATTCTCAAGGGAAAAATGTTTATCCTCCTCATGGGAAAATAAATCACCCAGCCTATAATGTTCATAACCCACCGGGTTATGCCAATGTTTCTCATGCACCATCAAATCCTTCTTATCCTGGCCAGTGACAACCGTATGTAGGAGGACCTACTAGTTACAACTATCCACCTAACCCAGTCTATGGTCCTACCGGTGTTCCTATGCCACACTAGTATTAATCTCAAATTAATCGACAACTACCTTTCCTTGCGACTCTGGATCTCCCAGACTTGTCTCGGTTAACTAATGATCCTATTTCTCATTCACCGGTTTGGCCAGTCATTCCAGCTAAACTTCCTTCTGATATTCCAAAATTTGACAAAAACCCTGGTGAAGATCCAAACAACCATGTGATGACTTTCCATTTGTGGTGTTCATCAAACTCCCTCATGGATGATTCTATACGTCTGCATCTTTTCCAGTGAACACTTACTGGTTCAGCAGCAAAGTGGTATATTGAAATACCACGTGCTTCTTTTCATGATTTCAATTCCCTTGCCATGTCTTTCCTCATGCACTTTCAACTTCCTATTCGCTACGAGACAAGTAATGAACTCTTGACCTCCCTTCATCAAACTAACTCCATGCATATCTCTGGCCATATTCATGAGTGGAGGCAACGATGAAGAATGATCAAGGCAGTCATTCCTGACATACTATTGGCGGAATGGTTTACTAAATCACTGTTACCTCCAATCGCTCACGATGTCGCTATGGGTGGTGCGGTCATAGAGGAACAAGCCATCGCTCAGGTTCAGTACTTAGATTTGGTTTATTCCCAATATGGTACTTTGTACGATTTTCTTTTGAATGTTGCTCGAGCTAATACCGATCCTTCTAAGCCATCATCCTCATCTCATGCGGATGGTGTTATCGGTTCTGTCAAAAATCAATCTTTTTCTAAATCAACTACACCCTCCTCTACCTCTCCCCGAACTCAGATTTCTGAGGTGAATGCATTTCAATCTGCCCCTTCACAACAATCCGGAGGTAAGAAGAAGACAAAGAATAAATCAAAAAATAACAATGAACAAACGAAAAATCAAGCTCAACCACCTGCTACCAAAAATCAAACACAACGAAAGATGAAATTCCCGTGTATCATTTGTGGTGACGATCACTACACTCGAGACTATCCACTTCACAATGAAGTGGAAAACTTTTCCAAGGAAAGTCACAACCCGTTGTGCTTACTCATCCTTTTCCACAGCAGCAATCCATGGTTGCTCAAATCTCCTCTCCTAGGGGCATTTCTAGCGATCCTCATGATGAGGCCTCATCGAGTGCACATATCTATATGTTTAATGGGATCAATTTGACCACTCGCTCTAAGACATATGACACACCAGGTAACCCTGACAAAGGAAAAGACACTAATGGTGCCGGTACTTTATCGGATCCATCATCGTCCTTCGTCAGTCTTCCATCAGTTAATCCTCTATCTGGACCACTTCAGATTGAGAAACCCACATTTGACTCTATCTTACACCCTCCTAAGAGCACTATATGTAAAGCTACCTTTAATCCTAGTTCACATTCCACTCAAAACTACAACATTGTTGAAGATTTGGCTCAAGCACCGTGTGCTATGTCTGCGTTAGAAGTTCTACAACACTGTCCCAGTCAATGTAGGACGCTCTTAGACACTCTTAGCGCTGTTGATCCCGAGTCGTCCAATCAGATCATGTTTAACCTGGATAATTACGTGTCTCGACTCTCCCACCAACTTGCTTTCCAAGTCGATGTTGTTGTTCACAACCAACAAATCCATCGAACTATTCTGGATGAGGGAGCCTCGACTTGTGTCATGTCTTTGGCATGTTGGAAAGGTTTAAAATCACCAGCACTCAAAAAATCCCCAATGATGGTACGCACCTTTGACAAGTGAGGTTTTCATCCCCATGGGATTTTACAGTTCCTACCCATCCAATTGGGTGGCAAAACTGTTACTGTTTATGTCGAGGTGGTCGATGCTCCCATTGATTATAATTTTTTACTTGGAAGAAGTTGGTTTTATGCTATGACTATCATTTCCTCGTCGGTCTTTCTATGTGTACAATTTCCTCACCAAGGAAAAATTGTCACTGTTTCTTAGTTGGATTTCTGCACGACCGATGCTCACGTTCCCGCTACCAACAATATTCCTTTCTTGGGAGACCACAAGATCACGTATGAAAGCATTGGTGTTGGCTTACTGAAAGTTTCTATCCTCATGGGTACCTTCCCTCAACCACTTCCACCGACTACGCATCATTTTTCCACTGTCGATATGATTTCGATTTTGACTTATCAATCTTTGGAATCATCTGACCCTTGGATTGTACCTCGTTCATTGGAATTCGATGCATTAGGTGACATCGTGCCACTTAGTCCAGCTGAAACATCATGCATTTCTACCCAATCCGCTTCTCCCTCATCAGATGACCAACATCTATTAGATCTTGACTTTTCCTCGATGCAATCATGGTTGAGTTCCTTGTCATCTGTGATCGACTACATTTCCCCAACTTTTCCTTTGGATGAATCTATTCCGGTGATGCTTGGCATTGACAAGTTACACTTGGATAATAACCGTCACCGATCCTCTTTTCTCCCCCCTCGTGAAGAAATTTGGGTAGATATACAGTCTATCTCCCCTCCTGATGTCGATTTTCTATCGTCTCCCATGCTTTCAACTTCCGATGATTTGGATCTGGTAGTGGATATGGTGATTTCTTCGGTAGGATTATTGGAGCCTGATCTCCTTACTCCTATCGTGACCCTCGACATGTGTTCCTTACCAAGTGATTATATTCCATCCAACGAAGATCTCTTGGAAGCTATGACCGAGTTTTACCCCTTGACATGGTATCCTTCCAGAGCTTTATCCTCTTGGGAGCCATGATCAAGAAGCAGTCACGAGCATAGTTTCTTGTCTCTGTGGCAAGCTCGTTAAAAAATGAAACAGAGGCCTTGAGCATAGTTCTTTTCCTGTGTCAAGCTCGTTAAAAAATGAAACAATCAAATCTCTTGAACCTTCTTTTCATCCACCCTTCTCCTTTTTCTCATCTACTCGAGAAATTGGTGATGACCTCAGAGCTGGTTAATGAATTGAAGCTTGGAGGGCATGTCTCCAGCCTTTGATGATCTTTCTAGAGTTAAGCCACTAGATATTAAGCTGTGGGCATACCGAGTTTAGTCTTTGTTCTTTCTCGTGCTTGTAAATACATGAGAATGCATCTGGGTAGACTTTTATCTCTTTTTTGGACCTATATGGATACACGAAAAAGGAACCCCATGGAGTCTCATTTAATCTCTTTTCAGACTCTCTAAACATGAAAAGATTACCGAGTGATCTTAATTCCTTTCCCACTCATTAAAAGGTATGAAAGGGCGTCTTTCGAGTGATAATTTATCTCTTTTTTGGCCTCGCGAGACTAACATTACGAAAAAGGACAACATTGGAGTTATCTTTATGTTCTTTTCAGACTCTCTAAACATGGAAATATTACCGAGCGACCTTATTCTTTTCATGCTTGTTAAAGTATTTGAAGAAAACATCTATTGAGTGATATTTTATCTCTTTTTCAGTCTCATCAGACTACTTTACGAAAAATGAACTGAGAGAGTTCTCTTTTAAGTGTTTTTTCAGACTCTATAATCATGAAAAACCTTCAAGTTTTCTATCTTTGGACTCGCTAGACAAAACATCGATAGGCCCATATGGGACCAAAACCTTACTTCTTCTAGTTCATTAAACAAAGGAAGAGGAACTTACCAGAGGTGAGTTATATCGAGCATGTGTTACCCTCCTCAAGCTTGTTAAATCAAAAAGAGGTACTCGTCTATCTGGATGGGGGAAAAAATTGAAAGGAGCAAGCCAAGCAGTTTTGAGAACATTACCAGTAACTCTTAGAGTCGCCCTTAAACATGACACTTTGTCTTTGTGCACATCTTAATCCGCTAAGCCTCTGTACTGAACCAATCCTCTGAGTTTTTCTTACTCCTTTGGGTCACTCGACGAAAGTCACAGTATCCACTACATTATCGTGTTTTGGTCCATGTCACGTTTCTACTATTGTGCCTCAGTGTTCAAGGGAGGTATCCGCCTCGAGAGTCATCCATCACAAATATCTTGTCTCAATACCTGTGTCAGTCCATGTTCATTTGATCTACCATTTACATCTCTGTGTCTGTTTCATTTCATTGATGGGGGATACATCAAGGCCCTCCTTCAACGAGTCTATTCCTGTCGACTTCAACACATTATCCAGGAACTAGTCTTAGAAACTAGTTAGTACTTTGGGACCTGCATGCCTCAATGGTAGGCCTCCTCACATTCAACAGTGGGTTTACATCATTGACCTCTAATCGAATGATTCCACGGATGTTCGAATTCAACTCATCTATTCACATTTCGTTGGAATGTACTAGGGTACCTTGGGAATCATTGACATTAATGATGATTTCCCTCGCTCTTGTTAACGGTTTACATCATTGACCGGTAATCAAGTGGTTTCTTCCATGTTCAAAATCAGGACATCTATTCACATGGTTAGATTTGTACTACATCGAGATCGGTAAGAAGACCCTGGGTTGAGTGATCACTCTGATATGTAATTTTCCCAGGTTGCGACAAAATTTCTCTTGAACAATGACACATATACTATCACATAGATCAACTTTGTATTTTTCGTGGCCATGTCTTGAAATCTCGTAGATCCACTGTTTATTCTTCATGGCTACGATCAATTCATGTCATAAGAGTACAGATCCACAATGTATTTTTAGTGGCTATAACTTTTTATCAATACAATTATGGATCCACAGTGTATTTTATGGCGGCCATATCTTGCAAGTCTTTATCACCCAAGCATAGGTATGCCTGCCTTGGGTTTGAAACATGTCATAATAATTGTTGGATGTTTGTGTGTATCTTTTGTCAGGTTCTTTGCGTCTATACCCTTGCTTGAAAGTCTACAAAGCATTTCATTTCTCTGTTCATGTCTTCTAAATTCATACTTTGGGGGGCAATCTGTTACACATAGAAATTACTCACTTCGATAGTGTCGCAAGTGTCATCATTACAAGTGTCGCAAGTGTTGCATTTTTCTCACAAGTGTCGCAAGTGTCAAGGAAAGCATACTGCCATGACGCCTATATCATGCCTATAATGACATGAGAAGGACACTTGACACACATCAAACACTTGATTTGGAAGAGGAGGAATGGTTAACTGGGCTTATGAACCTCTTGCCATCTGAAAGAACCCAAAAAACTAAGTTTTTGGAGGAGAGTGCTCCCCTATACCTCTCTCAGGAGTGCTGGCGCTCCCCTATAGTCTATCTAGGAGTGTTATAACACTGTATCATCCCTTTTGAAGGAGTTCTCCTACTCTCAGGAGCGTTGGCACCCCCCTAAAGCCTACTTGGGAGCGCTATAATGCTCTGATAGCCCTTTTGAGGGATCACTACCTATTCTGGGCAGCAATTGGTTTGTTGAGAAGAATGGGGAAAGATCTTTTCAATCTTGGAAGGCAGTTGGATTCGAATCCCTAGTCCATCCATGATCTCAGGGAAGATCCCTAACTGAAGGAGGAAAAACCTCAACTCACCCCAATGATATCTCAATTGGTTGAGCCTCTCCAAGGCTATAAAAGCAATATTTCTCATGGTGAAAGGGAGAGATGTATGAAGAATGATGCCAAACTTGTGATCTCATAAGTGATATTTGGAGAAGGGATGAGAAGCATGAAACCTATGATCTCATAGGAAACACACAATGAAGTGGAGGCTAATCAACGAAGCTATCCTCATTCTGATCGTGGAGCCTTTGAGCAAGGGTTAGGCAAAGAGAACTTGATGAAACTGTTACATTCAATCTATGGTTGCAAGTGACGTTTCATCCTGATTAATGTAATATGCTTGGCATGTTTCTTTCTAATTTGTGTTTGGCATTACATGAATTTTTCTCTAAGTAGATAGGTTTGCTTCGAACTAATCTCGATAGAATAGGAAGTGGTTGTACTTTGTTTGTCTACAGGGCTGATCGAGGAGCTTGAGATTGGATTTCAACTTAGAGCATGCATGGAAAAACACCGATAAATGGTACGTCTTTCCTCCTTCATCTTCATGCATTAGTTTATGTATACCTAAAAGGAAGTCAGTGGCCATGATAAGCACTTTCTGTCTTAGAGTTAACAGTCTAGCTCTTTGAGGAGATCTAACTGTCCGCAGGGAGATTTTCCTTCAACAAAGACAGGAAGGAACATGGAAGGAAAACTACTTCATGTTGATCATTGATGATTACTCCAGACTCACTTGGGTTTCTTTTATCAAAGAAAAATATGAAGCATTTGAGAAATTTAAAATATTTAAGGCTTTAACTGAGAATAAAATAGGCAACATATTAAAGGTTGTAAGATCAGACAGAGGAGGATAATTTATATCAAGTTATTTCAAGGAATTATGTGATAAACATGGGTTAAAAAGAGAATACACAATCCAAAGAACTCCACAGCAAAATGGAGTAGTTGAGAGGAAAAACAGAATAGTTCAACAACTGGCCAGGTCAATGATGAACAAGAAGAAGATTTGTCAAACCTAATGGGTTGAAGCAATACACACAACAATCCATATTCTTAACAAAGCTCATCTCATACCACACAGTGACAAGACACCTTATGAACTGTGGCATGGAAGACCTGCAACAATCAAACACTTCAAAGTATTTGGGAGTAAGTGTTACATAAAGAATAATAATGAAAACCTTGACAAGTATGATGATAGGGATGATGAAGGCATATTATTATGGTATGCTACAAACAGTAAAGGACACATATGCTATAATAAGAGGCTGCATAAATTGGTTGATTATATTGACATAAACGTTGATGAAGGATTCCCAGTAAGAGAGGTGAGCAATACTATATCAACAAGTCCAAGAATCATAACAAGAAGACTGTGAGTCAGATGAAGATGAAAATACTCAAGAAAACTCAAATCAGCAGACAACATCTAATCCTTCCTCCATAATTACTCAAAAGAATCATCTTGTAAGTCACATAATTGGTGAGAAAGACGAAGGTGTACAAACCAGGAGAAGGATAATAAAAAACACTAAGCAATCACATATAGATTCCATATCCATGGTAGAACCCAAGAACTTCAATGAAGCCTGTGAAGATGAAAATTGGTTAAAATCAATGAATGAGGAACTGGATCAGATTGAGAAGAATAATACTTAGGAGCTTGTTCCTAGACCTATAGATAAGAATGTAATTGGATCCAAATGGGTGTTTAAGAAATAAATAAATGAACAAGGACAAATTGTTAAGAATAAATCTTGATTGGTATGTAAGGGGTAAGCACAAGTTGAATGACAAGATTTTGATGAAATGGTTGCACCAGTGGCAAGATTGGAAGCCATCAGAATGGTTATGGCCTATGTATGTCATAAGAATTTTAAAGTATATCAGATGGATGTTAAGTCAAATTTTCTTAATGGAGACCTTGAAGAAGAAGTATACATGGAGAATCCTAAAGGATTTTCACTGACAGATAATCCTAACTTTGTCTGTAAGTTGAAAAAGGAATTCTAAGGACTAAAATAGGCACCACGAGCCTGGTATCATAGATTGGACAAATTTCTACAGGACAAAGGGTTCAAGAAAGGTATTCTTGACAATAATCTATATATAAAATCTAAAGGCGATGATTTATTATTTGTTGTGGTTTATGTAGAAGAAATTATCTTTGGATGCACTAATGACCTATCAGTTCAGTGGTTTCCTAATTCAATGCAGACTGAGTTTGAGATGTCCATGATAGGAGAAATGTCATATTTTATCTGTTTACAAATCAATCAGAGTTTTGCAGAGATATTTATCTCTCAAGAAAAATATTTGAAAGAGATGTTAAAGAGGTTCATATGGAAGATTATTGTCATGTTAGTACACCTTTGGTGACTGGTTGCAATCTCATTAAAGATGATATTTAACCTGATGTTGATCAAAGAACATATCGATCAATGACAGGAAGTCTTATGTACATCACAACATCATGTCCTGATATAATGCAGGTTGTTCAAGTGGTAGGTCATTATCAGTCTGCCCCTAAACAAAGTCATTTAGCAGTTGTCAATAGGATCTTCAAATATTTGAAGGGTACAATGACTTATGTTCTTTGGTATCCTAGAAATCAGAACTTACAATTAACTTCATATTCAGATTCTTATTGGGCAAGTTGTTTGGATGAGAGAAAGAGCACTAGTGGAGGTGAATTCTTCTTAGGTGATTTGTTAGTAGCATGGCTTAGTAAAAAGTAGGGATCTATCTCATTATCAACTACATAGGCAGATTACATTGTTGTTGATACTTGTTTCACTCAAATTTTATGGATGTTACAAACTCTTGCAGATTTGAAGATAACTTATACTGATCCAATTCCACTTCACTGTGATAACACTAGTGCCATTAGTGTCTCGAATAATCCCATTCTCCATTGAAAGATGAAACATATCCCAATAAAGTATCATTTTATCAAAGAGAAGGTTACAAACAAAGTTGTTCAGCCAAATTATATTCCTTCCACAGAACAAATTGGAGACATATTTACTAAACCTGTAGCCAAGACACCTTTTGAATATCTTCGTCAAAATCCGGGTGTCATCCCTACTCTCACCTAAGTGATTCCATCCTGTCAGGGGGAGTATTGTGTTGGTTGAATATATGATACCTCTGAAAAGTACTACAACAACTCAGGGGGAGCATGTTTTCTTTGACACTGATGTCAAATGGGGAGAAAAGGAATGGTCTGGATGCTACAGTTAGACGTCCAAGTAGTCTAGCGCAACTTTTGAGGGTTTCCATCAATTCCAAAAGGGGGCATTGCTGGAAGGTTTGGCAAGAAGGAGTGTGCTTGTCATTGATGGGAAGAATAGAAGGTAGATCAGAAGGAAGTGAATGGAGATTAAATCTTAGGAGAGTTAATGAATAATGATCAAAATCTCAAAAGAGATGGTACGATAAAACTCAGTTCAAATCGAGACCTTCGGATCTACAAGTCAGATCAACGGCAGGGATGAATTGCGGGGAGTGAAAAAGGAATTAAACTAATTGCCAATTACAATCCCTCAATCCTCCTAGATCATTAGATCTCATAGCTTTAAATATCTATGACTACGTTTGATCCAACAAACAATGCATTTAATTCATATTGAATCATGACAGTCAGATGCGTAATCACCAAATCTATGGCAAGGATGAATTGCAGAGATTGAAAGGAGTATTAAACATCGTTCTTGTTCCCATCCTACAATTAGTCAGGACTGTCCGATCTTATAGCTTCGAAGATCAATTATTGTGGTTAACTCACAAATAGCGCACATCTTCCCATTGCAGAGTTGGGTGACGAGTTAAAAACACTCGCATATTGTGGTTGCACAATCATTCTTGATTGTGGATCTGTTTTAAAAAAATTCACACCTGTTGGATCATTTTTTGAGTGGAAGGACAGGATACGCGAGAAAAATGTTTGAGAATTTGATTATGTGAATTACTGACAACCGTCAGATCAATTTCAAGTGGAAGGACAGGATAAGATAGCAGAGCCGCAACGATTACAAATCAATTCATCGATCTAAGATCTGGATCGAAGAACATCATTTACTTCGAGTTTAAAGTCGCAAGGAGGTTACGCTCCAGAATGTTTGAGATGTGAAATACCCAAAGCCTAGAAATCTTAAATGAATAAGGGTCGTCCAATTTGGAGAACAAATGAGGACCATTGGTTCAAGGAAGTTGGTGAGTAGACCACATCAAAAAAATGACATAGAAGAAGACCTCGTCATATGACCACACCCGCAGACCATGTCGGCACACCACGTCAGCAAATACACATGGAATAATCAGGTGATGACAAGCATTAAGAGGAAATTGGCTCGGGCCATGTCAAAAAGTGATGTAAGCAAGTTATGTCACTCTGGGAGAATTGCTTTGGGAGTTTCACCACCAAGAAATTTCAAAAGTCCCGAGGGACGAAGGTCTGAAGTCACTCTCAGTTTTCAATCTAAGATACTATCCTAAGCATTAGATCAAGGTGTAAATTCTAACTTTGTACAATATCTACTGCAAACTGATATTCAGAAAAGAAAAAAAAAGATACAATGGAAAATACAAACATTACACAGAGATTTTTCACCTGGAAACCCAAACCGGGAAAACCAACATATATTATATTCATACATTGTGTTACATTTTTTAAAATACAATATACATATAGGAGCCAACGACATCTAAAACCCTAACCCAATGACCTGGATTAGTCCAAAACCCTAATTCCTTAACCAGAAATAGAAAACCATCGACAAAAAACCATGTGCTGAAAAACCACCTAATATCATGTGGTCCCAGAAATATGTTGTCCTGGTAATATGTCGTCCCGGAAATATGTTGTCCCGGAAATATGTCGTCCCATAAATATGTCGTCTCGAAAAAAAAAAATTCGGGGGCGCTGCCCCCGAACCCCCACACGGGGGGCTTCTCACCCCTCTAACCCCCCTGTGCGCCTGACGCAGATGCTTAGACACTACTACTTGTGCAAATAATATAGCACATACCCAACATTCTCCCACTTGTTGTTTTCTTTGCACATAGGGGGTTACAAGGTTACATAGTCAACAATCCAGGGTAGCAATGCCCATGGATCCTCTACACCAAGAGAACTTCTCAGTGCTCACAGATTTTGTTAATGAATCTGCAACATTATTCAAAGTGTCCACCTTCATTAGTGATACTTTCTTTTCTTCAATCATGTCTCTTACAAAGTGATATTGAACATCAATGTGCTTTGTCTTTGAATGATAACCAGGGTTCTTCGCCAAGAAAATTGCACTCTGACTATCACACTCTATCCTTACAGCTTCTTGTACCAACCCAATACCTGAACACAATCTTTGTAACCATACTGCTTCCTTACTTGCATGAGTGGCTGACATGTATTCATATTCTGTAGTTGAAAGTGCCACTACATCCTGTCTTTTGCTCATCCAACTTATTTCTCCTCCAAACAGGTTAAACACATACCCGCTTGTAGATCTCCTATGATACAAATCTCCAGCCCAGTCTGCATCCACAAAGCCATGTATATCAACCAATCTGTCCAATCTTGGTCTTCGTTCATAGCACAATCCATAGCTAGCAGTGCCATGCAAATACCCGAAAACCCTTTTTACTGTTTTCCAATGCTCCTTCCCTGGTTTTGACATCTACCTACTCAAAACTCCCACTGCATGTGCAATGTCCGGTCTAGTACAGACCATTGCATACATCAAACTGCCAACTGCACTTGCATATGGAACATGAGACATGTCCTCCTCTTCTTCATGTGTCTTTGGACACTGATCCGCAAATAACTTTACACCAACAGGAATAGGAACCTTAACCGGTTTACATTCCCGCATATTAAACCTCTACAATATTGTCTCGACATATTTTATCTGATTTAACCAAAGTTTCCTCCTTTTTTGATCTCTTTTAATTTCCATGCCCAAAATAAAATTTGAAGCACCAAGATCCTTCATGTTGAATTTAGAGGACAACTGAGTTTTCACATCCTGGATAATCTCCTTGTTGTTTTCTATCAGCAACATGTCATCTACATACAAGACCAAATAAATCAAATGATCACCAATTAATTTAGAATACACACAGTGATCCTCTTTGCTTCTTGTGAAGCCAAGTCCCAGCATATA
>JZKD02S0114605.1:157222-172251 GCA_000966675.3 Picea glauca | reverse complement strand
TTCTAGTTTCCTCTAATTTAGTTTGATTTCTTTTTATTTAGTTAGTTAGTTTATTTTAGTTTGTTTTATTAGTTTCTAGTTTCCTTAGTTTAGATTATTTAGCTCAGATCATTTTATCTTTGGTTTCCTTACGAGACCTTAGAGCGGCCAAAGGAGCCATTAAACTCGTCAAGGTGGTCCATACCAAACGACTTGGGTTATTTAGACAACCCCGGACCGGTTCCACTCTCCCAGTTGACGGATGGACTGTTTCGCCCGTCAACAAGACCCAAAGTCCCGAATGTCGAAGACCCGAAGTGGACACGAGACGTCCGATCTAAAGATCACTCTGGGAGTAGTCTCATTCATCGATCTACTACAGTGGAAGGATAATGTAAGTGAAAAATGTTAATCGACAGTAAGCGGTCTCCACCATCTTATGACTGACTCAGCAGGTGATTACTCTGGAGGAAAGAATGGGTTGATATTTGAAATCTTTGAAGTCTGGAGACTCGAGGAGATATCGACCGTTAATCCAAGAGGGACACACGTCAGAGGCTTTTTAGCTCCAAACGATTGATGTACTAAGGAAATAAAGCATTGAGACTCAAAATCTTTGAAGTCCAAAGAGTCAAAGGAGATCTCAACTATTGATCTGATGTCGAGTGTACTATCAACTGTTGATCAAAATACATTGGAAGGATAATGTAAACATAATAGAAAACATCGTAGAGTAAAATGTGTCCATACATCTTATTGTTTGATTAAGTCCTAATCGTTGGATTAAGCAATGAAGGATGATTGTAAGGATTAATGCTAAATCTTGATCTACTTCTGAGATGTAATTTGAACTATTCGATCTTTTCAGGAATTCTGATTTGAAAGTTTCGAAAGGTTTGAAACCCAAAAGTTCTGAAGGGAAAAGTGTCGAAGTTATGACAATCATCCATTTCAGGAGAATGAATCGTGGGCGTTGAATTGATGAGTGCTCATTTGCTCATTAAGCACATGCGTATGGTCACCTCTAGTGATCATGTGAGGGAAGGGGCTTAGAAGCCAAAGAATCCATAATTGACTGGTTGTAACTGACAGAGAAGATGAAGAGTTTCGACTGCTAGAGAAGCTAAGGAATATTAGCATAATGCTCACTGATGATGAACACATGGTGCTAATCACCAGATAAGATGAAGAGTTGTCATGATGATCAGGTAGATGAATCGATGTGAGAAAAAGATGTAGAACAGAGAAGTGAAGGGATTCAGTGTAAGAGCTATGCAGTTGTGAGGAAGAGATGTTGTGAACAAAAATTGCATTGGAAAAATAGTGACGTTGGGAAGAGCATGCAGAGGTATAGTGCATAGTAGTGAGATGGCTCAGAGAGCATAAAAACATAGGATAACAGAAATCATAGGGAGGTGAGAATAAAGACATTGATGCAGGTAGAGAAAAGCGGTGTAGAAGAAAAGTGATGAGATTGGTAAGCCATTGATAAATGTTGTATCATTGTGATAAATTTAAGAAAAACAAAGATTAATATTTTAGGGTTGTAGGGAGGTGCTAGGGAGGATTGGTTTCCTCAAAGTTTCAAGTGGGTTCTTGAACACAGGGAGTTGTAGCTTCCATCTAGATGCAACCAGAAAAACAAGGGTGGGAGGGTGGTGCAAGGGAGAACTATTGTTCTTTGTTATACAGGTTGGTGCCTGTGTGACTGGAAGTTGGTGCTTCCATCTAGTTGGTGTTGGAACACTCAAGGAGTTTGTGCTTCCTTCTACTGGGTACTAGAGAAACTAGAGAGTTGGTGCTCTCAGGAAGTTGATGCTTGTAAAACAAAGGTTGTAGCCTCAGGATGAGTTGGAGATCATAAGAATGATAATGTATAGAAAATAAATCTTACTTATCATATCAAGAAGAAGAGTTTTTTCCTTGTATGGGTTCCCTCAAGAAATATTTGTCTCTGTATATTTCATGTGTGTGATTGATGTTTAATATTCTATTTCTTACCTCCCTACATTATTTTGATCATCATTAAGTGTTCGGTAAAGATCTTAAAATAGGCATAATTGTTTAAGCACGGTAACAACGGATTCACCCCCCCCTTTCTCAGTTGTCCAACATAATAAACTCTAATTTATTAAACACAATGCTTCCCAAAAGGTGTGGACTACAAGAGGAGGAACCCACATTCGGTAACTACCAAAAAAATTAATGTTTGCATGAAAGAGAGGATCTCTCCTTCTCACCGTTACATTAGACATGAAGGACACCAAAAACTGGTCAATGACTGGTGATCACTTAGTGCGAAAAAGGAGTAATAAGGACTATAACTAATTTGTAGCAATAACTAGACTAATCGTGTGACAACCACCACCACAGGTATATGTATCTAATGAACATATTTCAAAATATGGTTAGCTTTAAAAGTGACGCCCAAGTGTCATAAGTCTCACTAATGTTTTGATAACTTAAATGTTTCGATGATAAATAATATTTTCTTTCCAGGTTTCCCACTAAACTTAAACTCCAACAATGCACCAACTCAACACCCACACTTCAACCAAAATGAAATCCGAGTAGGTGAGTTCATTGGGTTAGACATAGGTGAGTTATAGGGACAAACTTAGTGTTTAAGATTCCTTGGGGTAAGTGTGTAAGTTAACTAATTTCAACATGTACAGGAAACCAACTAGCAATGCACGTTCATTTTCCTAACAAATTCTTTGGTCATTTTGAATTTGAAGGACAAAAAAATTCTATTATCGTCCTCAAGGAAGACAAGGTTTCCTCTCCACTTGAAATAAAATCAAGAATTTATCTATTTATTCTTCCCTTATTGTAAACCAAGATGAAGGAAATTTGGAGTCTAGCTAAATTATTAGGAGGGTGTGAAAATAGGATAGTGTTCACGAATCGTGTACACAAAGAAAAGAATTTAATCATACCCTAACTCAAGAGACAATCACATTCAATGGAAATATTTGAATCATAGGTTTTCAATTAACAATATGCCTTAAGATATTACAAAAGTGGTTATGAGGGATGGATTGACTTGGGCCACTTTTCAAAGGACCTACGAATTATAGAGTTAACTATTAGGGGATCCATGATTTAAGAAGGAATAATCAAGCAATCTATCAACAATTCTACAAAGAAGCATGAATTTGGTTATTAAAAATCTAAAGGATATCAGACTACCATAAGTATTCTTGGCTTGGCTTGAACAATAATCAACTACAAGACGAGATAAGAGTACAATCTGGAATCAACCATAGGTAAGATTTCATAAATGCAATGAAAACGTTTGCAGCAATTCCATAAGGGATTCTTCTTAGGATCAACTCCCAAAATCTAGGTTATAAGATGGGTAAAGCACTCAAGATATATATAAATTTCAAGAAAAGGGTCCTTACTCAACTATAATTCTTAAGGATGGAAACCATTCTTCACTACTTCACTCGTAAGCCACAAATACCATTACACATACTTCTATAAATTCTAGTATCTTGTTACTCTACATGACTGCCAATTTTGAATCAAATTAACTATACCTTAGAAAACATATCACAAATTAAAATATTTGAGACATCTATCATCATTCGATTAATGATGCGAGTGATAATTTCAATCATTACTATAAGTGCGATTTTTTATTTTTTTATTCCAGTGTTGTAATCCCACATGCCTAGATTCATATATGTATATGATGCGTTGATTCTAATATTAAATTGAAGAACATCAACAAAAATAAATATAAAGTTTCGAAATCATCAAAGAAAATATATTTTCACATCTTTTTAGTTACAATACCAGTTATTTAAATTTATATTGGCATAAAACAATCCAAGAATGATTTGATCTTTGCTTTACATTATGCAACATAGATTTTTAAACAAAAGCCAGTAATCTTGGTGATACGTGTAATGTATCTATTAACAAAGGAACATGATGGAATATAAACCATTCCATCTATAATAAGGAAGATTATATAAATAATTATCCCTAAATACCTATGCCACAATTTCAACAGGTTTCCATGCATAAATAGTATTACAAACAAGTTTTCACTCAAAAAAATTACTATACATTCATTTACCGTAACCAGAAGTTTGACAATATGTAGGGTGAACCCCAACTGTAATTCATGCCTAAAGGTCATTTCTTTTGTCTGTTAATCCATTGACTTCACTGGTACCTCCCAACCAATACTAGGGGTACTCTTCTCCCCCCGAGCCACAAATGGGCCACATACAAGAAACCAAAAAATATAGCTCCAAGATTGCCTCGCAAAGTAGAGATTCAACTTTGTCCTCAAGCTTGGTATCCCAATTCTCATAAGTGAAACACAATCCACAATAATTTTGGCAGCATAACCTTACCAAGATAAGTGAGATATATTTTCCTTCTACACCATTTGTTTTATAGAAATATCCCAAATGACACATGTCCTCATGAACAATTAAGTATATTTTTAATTAATTTAATTAGTAATATTCATTCGCACACTTTCCACACTCTCCCCAAGTTGCACAAGTAAATACCATTTTTTATTTAATTAAAAATAAATTTTCTCTCAAATTCTCCAATGTGTTCCTATTTTTCCTCTTAGTTGTCCCTTTGTTCCCCAAATTTTGATTTAATGAGTGTCTCCTAACTAGATCTTAGTTAGAGTTGGATTAGGAATCTTCTTCTAGTTAGACTAGTGGTAGCTTGACTCTACATACCATCCTATGTGTACACCTATTCTCTCATATTTTATTTATTTCTATTTTAAAATCTCTTTTATTATTTTCATGCACATATGTTCATTCTATCCAATCTTTTAGATTTTTTCACTTTTTCCGTAAATTGATTTATCTCTATTTTTTTAACTTATTTAATATTTTAATTTAGTCCCCTAACTAAACTTAGACTTAGGATTAGTCTTAGAATTAAGCTTATACTTTTATTGGGAATTATAATTAATAAATTCATTTTTTAATAAATTATTTTAAATCCAACCACGTATAATCATTTAAATGTTTTCTAGGCGACCTAGTTTTATTGACTCAAGTTTTTACTTACGTGAAGTTGCCTTCAAGATGCACCTCCATGCTCCAAGGTTTCCACTCACCTTTTAATGGTTTTGAAAGTTTTCCACCCTTGGATTCAACACTCCACTCGGTCGACCTTGTGAGAGACTAAGGGATTCTAAGGAATAAGGGATTTGCCTTATTACATGCTCTTTAGAATCTTCATGAACGATTGTCTCAATCCTCCCTCATGACATCACAAACCTCTCAAACTAGGTAATTGTTAACCTACCATTTGGGCCATGATGGGAGTGCTAGTAGGCTATGACAAGGATGCTTCCAAACCTCTCCCTCAATGTCTAGTTTCTATGCATGGCCCCTCTACTCCTTATGTGAGTCATATTAACAAGCATCATCAAGCCTACATCCACTGGTAAAATCCTATGTCAATAATCCATATACATAAATCATGTTGTAATAAATCATATATCACAAGTGTATAAATGAAATACTAAATCAAAATACAATTCACTCCCTTACTCAATATCGATTCCAAGGAGGTCCTTTGATAGCATCAACATCCATAACATATCATGTGTCCTGCACACTCAAGAAAACCCGTCAATAACATATGCTGATATATATACATAAAATAAAAATAAGTCACAACACATCATCATCATCATCATGTATAAACCATAATTTAAATGAAATCACAATATACCATAACCGGATCATTTGGACATAAGTGTCCTCAAATAATAAATCAATTAAAGTATTCTTCGTAGAGAGAGATGTTACATACACCCCCTCTTGTTTTAAACTTCATCCCAAAGTTTGTGTAGTATACAAATACAAGTAAACAAATGTATCTGACATAGATCTATATGCCTAATCTATCAAACAAGGAAATTGTTGACACATCTCTAATGCATCCTCCTAGGTAGCTGAGTGTAGACTATAGTTGTCCCATTAGACCTTGACCTGATCGAATATTCAACGATGTAGCTGTTGAATGTGATGATCTAAAATGTAGATTGTCTCCACCATGAGAGCACCCTCATATGAAAACTACAAGGAACTCATGTCAATAACATTGAAGGATCACTAATATAATGTCTCAAGACATATACATGATATACATCATGCATAGGCCTCAAAGAATTAGGAAAGGCTAGTTGATAAGACACAAGTCCCTTTTTTTCCACAAATTCGAAAGGTCCCACAAATCTAGGAGAGATTTTAACACCCTTTCCAAAATTGATCGAAATCTTGTTCGGATTTACCCGCAAGAAAATTATGTCGCCAACTTCATAACTATTGTCAACGCAATGTGCATCAACATAGCTCTTCTTCCGATATTGCACTTCTTTAATCCTCTCTCTTGTGGATTTCATTTGTTCTTCCATTTCTTGGATCACATCTAGTCCTACCAGGACCCTATCCTCAAGTTGATCCCATATCAATGACATCTGACATGGTCCTCTATAGAGAAATTCAAATGGTGGCATTTTAATTGTAGTCTAATATTTGTTTTTGTATGAAATCTCTACTAGTGGAAACAAATATTCCCATTTTTTATGTTGGTTCATTACATACATACACAACATATCCTCCAAAATTTGGTTTGTTCTCTCTATTTTTTCGTCTATCTGAAGGTGATATGTTGTACTAACATTCAGTTGCATTCAAAAAGCCTCTTGGAAACTCGTCCAAAATCATAGTGTAAACATCGATCCTCAATCGGATATGATCCTTCTTGGTACATCGTGTAACCTCACAATCTCACTAAAAAATACTCTAGGTATATCTTGCACCTGATACATCATACACACTAGAATAAAGTGTGCACTCTTCGTCAGAGTGTCAACTACCACAAAAATCGATTTGTGTCTCATTTCTGTTAGTGGAAATACAATGATAATGTCTATCAAAATGACCTCCCATTTCAATTTTGGAATAGCGTGTGGTTGTAACAATCCTACTGGATGTCTATGTTTATCCTTCACTTGTTGACATTCTAGACATCTCGCCACGTAACTAACTATGTTTTATTTCATTTCCTTCCAGAAGAATAAAGGATTAAGGTATGCATTTTTCTTTGTGACTCCCGAATGAGCCATGTATACTGCTCGATATGCTTCACTCAAGATAAAACGTCTTAATTCTTTGTTAGGCGGTACATATATTCTTTCGTTAAATCTCAACAGTTCATCAATGTCTAAGGAATAACATTCAAACTTTGGTACCATCATGGAATTTTGTCCAATATTATCCTTAACTTCTTTATACCATTCATCGTTGATCCATAAATTTAGAATCTTTTCTTGAAGATTCGTATTAAGAGGTATTACCAAGAATATGCATGGTCTTCGACTCAATGCATCTGCCACTATGTTCACCATTCCTTTAATGTAAGTAAAAGTCGTATTCGCTAAGTAATGATGACCAATGCCTATGTCACGCGTTCAAGTCACTCTTCTTAAATATATGTTGCAATCCATAGTGATTTGTCTTTAATTCAAATTTTTGTCAAATCAGATAATGTTTCGAAACTCTAAAAAAATATACAATTGTTAATAACTCCATGTCATGCGTTGCATAGTTCTCTTCATGCTTTCTCAATTTCCTTGAAATATAAGCGATCACTCGATCGTCTTACATCAAAGATCTGCCTAAGCCTTCCTTGTATGCATTCGTGCATACCAAGAATTCTTTTTCCATGTCGGGGACTTTCATTATTGGTGTTGTCATCAACAACTCTTTAAGTTTTTGAAATGCTTCCACACATTTCACTATCCAAATGAACTTCTTTTTTTTTTTTGCAGTTCCGTGATCAGATTTTCTATCTTCGAAAATCCTTCAATGAATCATCGGTAATATCCTTCTAAACCCATAAAGTTGCATAGTTCTTATATGTTTGTCGGTGTTGACCATTCCATAATATCCTATACTTTCGTTGGATCCTTAACGATACCTTCAACAGATATGATATTTCCTAAGTAATAAATCATCGATTGGTAAAAGGAACATTTTGATAGTTTCCCATACAATTTGTTTTCTCGTAGATACTGTAGGACCAATCTTAAATGTTCGTCATTCGCTTCTTTCTTCTAAGAATAAATTAGTATTTCATCAATAAATACTCAAAAAAACTTGTGCAAGTATTCATGGAACACCCCATTCATCAAACTCATGAATACCCTGGGGGTGTTCATCAATCCGAATGATAAAACTGTAAACTCATAGTGTATGAGTCTGGTCTTAAAATCGATCTTAGGGATATATTCTTCTTTAATCCATAATTGGTGATATACTAATCTCAAATCAATCTTTGAAAGCATCGTCACTCCCTTCATCAGGTCAAACAAATCATCTTTTATGGGTAACATATACTGGTTCTTGATAATTTCTTTGTTTAATTGGAAGTAGTCCATACAAAGTCTCGATGATCCATCCTTCTTTCTCACGAAAATAATTGGTGCACCCCAAGGTGACACACTTGGACGTATAAGTCTCAAGTCCAACAATTCCTTCAATTTCATTTTCAACTACTGCAATTTAGGCGTTGATATCCAGTAAGGCATTCTCTCTATAGGTTTAGTTTTAGGTTTCAAGTCTATTGGAAGATTTTCTATTCCTTTAACCTCTCCATTTTCATTTAGTGCTAATATTTCATAAATCTTGCATCCCTTGCACATACTCTCATGTAGTTGTAGGGAATAAATAAATCTCAAGGACACCCCCTGGTTCCTTGCTACAATCACTCTACTATGTCCCAAATCATTTGTCAAAATTAACCATTTCGTATTACAGTTAAGTATCGCATCATGCGACTCCAACCAGTCCATGCCTATCACTATGTCATAAGATTCTAATATCGTGACATATAGGTTGTACTTTGTTACAAAATATCCCAAGCTAATGCTACAATATGTAACATTTCCTCCAACTTTCTGTTTGGCACTAGATGTCATTTCTACATACTTGAAATCGTCTTGCTCGACTTCCTTTACCTTAATTCTCTTTATCGTTGCACTATAAATAAAGCTATCTATAGTGCCTAGATCTATCAATATACTAAAAGTTTGGTCAACCATTGTACCTGACATCTCGAGCATAGTGGATTGGTGCTTGGCCTAGTGGTTGTTCACCATTGCTTGTATATTATGGGCCTTGCCTAAATCTCCAACTCTAGTGGGTCGTGATGATCCGACCACTCTAGCCTTCTCAATCAAACAATATCGCTAGTAATGTGGCTCTCCACATGTCCAACATTGAGTCTTCGGTCGAGTGGTCCTTGTCCCTGAAGTAGAAGTTGTTGGCCTAACAGTCTATGATCCTCGTTTGTTCTGTTGAATAGGCCTAAATTGTTGCTACTACTACAAATGGAATTGTTGTTGTTGTTGTGGTCCTCTGTAAGAAGTCCTCTGCTGAGGATTTTATCATTGTTGTGTCGCGAACATAGGTCCTCTAGGCATATATCGATTCCCTGAAGTCTATCTGGCTAGTGTATGATGTTGTTGCACTCCTAATGACATATGTCCAGTCTATCTAAAAGGATTCCTTCCCTAACCCCTATTTTTCAGTTATGAGAGCCTTCTGAATTGCATCGTGCAACATATAAGGAATTAGAATCTTCATCTTCACATGAATGTTGAAGTTAAGGCCAAACAGAAAATTGTTAACCTTTAACTTCTTTGTGTTCATGTGTAAAGAATACCTAAGTAGCTCAATGAATCTGGTCTCATCCTCTAGCACCGTATGACCACCTTGTCATAAGGTGTTGAACTCATGAAGCTGGTGCTCAATGAATTCCTCAGATAAGTACCTCTCCCGGAATCGTTCCTTAAACAAATCCCATGAAACATCTTCGACGACCATGTTTAGTTGAGGTATGAGCATCTTCCACCATAGAATACAACTCACGTTTAGTTTAAAGACCGCAATGTGGACTTTCATGTTGGAGGTGTAATCACAAAGTGTGAAGCACATGGTCATATTCTCCATCCATGCCTCGGCGGCTGAGCCATCCATGGAGCCCATAAACTCAAAAAACTCCACCTTCTCGAGTTCTCGTGCATACTACTACTACCATATGTAGCGCATTGTGAACTCTCATTGGGTACAAACACTCTGCCCTCATCCCAATCTAGGTAGTTAATTAATGCCTCTGACATCCTCTGAAGGATCTCATCATACCTACCACATCCCCCACATAAACCTGCACCTACTCAGTGGTATTTTCTTCTCCCTGGGGGTTAGACCCCTCTAGCATGGATACTATTGAAGGTGTCACACCTTTTCCTCTAGCACCACTTCATCTACTTCCCTTGCGTCCTCTAACCATGGTTAACTGCATGGACAATTTTAAAAATTTAATTAGTGATATATTTTAAATCATTTAGTTAACATAGTAGAAGGAGTAAAAGTCCAATGTAATAGGGCTGATACCATATGTAACAACCCTCCAAGTAATTGAGCATCAAGTAAGAAAATCCAAAATCCAAAGATAATACAATTTTTTTTTTTTTATGTACAAGTATGGTCAACAATCGATTAAATAAAATATAAAATTTACAATTCATCATCCTTACAAGTTATTACATTTGATTCCTGAAGAGACTTCTTAATGTTAGATATTAAATCTAAGTATTTACACAAGTGTAACTAGTGCTTTAAAGTTCGCAACTTCTTCACAAACCTTGTTCATGCCCTTTATGCAAGGCTTACATTATTTTCCAAACCATTAATATAATGCATGGTACCATTTCGCCTTCTATTCCTTAAATATGAAAGCATTTATTACATTCACATATAAATAAATCATTAATAAATTTCATTAACTTAAATCAACATAATCTAGTTTAATTTATAAACTTCTAATTAAAATCACTAAACTAAATCCCTTAAATATATAAAATAAATTGCTTCTATTTTATAATTAGACTGTCCTTAATTAGAAAAATAACTATTTGTTTGTGGGACAAGGGACCTCCCTCGACCCAATGATTTCACTGGTAATTCTTAACCATTAGACCCACTTAGACTGTATATATAACCTAAAATTGCAAGTAGATTTGACTTGATATGTAAATAAAACAAAATACATAATCACTGGTAAACTCTGATTTATTCAACAGAACACTTCCCAGAATGTGGACTATTGGAGAAGGAACCCACCTTCGGTAACTACCAAATGACTCACCGTCTGCATGAAAGAGAGGAGATCTCCCTCTAACCATTACATTAAACATGAAGGACGCCAACAACTAGTCAACGACCTATGAGCACTTGTGCGAACAAGGAGTAATAACGACTATAAATATCTGGCAGCAATAACTAGACTAATCGTGTGACAACAACCACTACAGGTATCCCGTATCTATTGAACTTAATTCAAAATATGGTCATCTTCAAGAGTGACGCCCAAGTATCATAAGTCTCTCCAACTGTTTGATAACTTAATGGTTTCGACGCTGAATAAGGTTTTCTTTCCAAGTTTACCACTAAACTGACACTCCAACAACGCACCAACCCGACATTCACACTTCAACCAGACTGAAATCCGAGTAGGTGAATTCTTTGGGTTAGACAAAGGCGAGTTCCAGAGATAAATTTAGTTTTTAAGATTCGTTGTGGTAAGAACGTAAGTTAACTAAGTTCAACTCATACAGGAAACCAACTAGCAACGCGCGCTCATTTTCCTGACAAATTCTTGGGTCATTTGGGATTTGAAGGACCAAAAATTTGTACTATCGTCCTCAAGGAAGAGAAGGTTTCCTCTCCACTTGAAATAAAATCAATAATTTATCTATTTATTCTTCCCTTACTGTAAACCAAGATGAAGGAAATTTTTATTCTAGCTAAACTATCAAGAGGGAATGGCAATAGGATAGTGGTCAGGAATCGTGTACACAAAGAAAAGAACTTAATCGTACCCTAACTCAAGCGAAATCATTCGACAGAAAGATTTGAATCATAAGGTTTCAAGGAAGAAGATGCCTTAAGCTGTTACAAAAGTGGTTCTGAGGGATGTATTGACTTGTGCCACTTCTCAAAGGACTTGCGAATTATATTGTTAACTATTAGGGGATCCATGATTTAATACGGAAGAATCAAGCGATCTATCAATAATTTTACAACGAAGCATGAATTTGGTTATTAAAAATATGAACGATATCAGACTACCACAAGTAGTCTTGGCTTGGCTCGAACAGTAACCAACTGTGAGATGAGATAAGAGTAAAATCTGGAATCAACCAAAGGTAAGGTTTCAGAAATGCAAAGAAAAAGTTTGACTCCATA
Organism: Picea glauca; assembly: GCA_000966675.3. Classification (NCBI taxonomy): domain Eukaryota; kingdom Viridiplantae; phylum Streptophyta; class Pinopsida; order Pinales; family Pinaceae; genus Picea; species Picea glauca. The sequence goes on along the minus strand of JZKD02S0114605.1, from coordinate 159,958 downwards.
TGGGATTATGCTTAGGATCAACGCCCAATATCTAGGTTATAAGCTGGGTAACGCACCTAAGATATATATACATTTCAAGAAAAGGGTCCTTATTCAACTGGATTTCTTAAGGCTGGAAACCATTCCTCACTAATTCACTCGTAAGCCACAAATACCATTACACATACTTCTATAAATTCTGGTATCAAGTTACTCTACAGGACTGCCAATTTTGAATCATATCATCTATACCTTATAAACAATATCCCAAATTAAAATAGTCTAGACATCTATCATCATTTGATTAATGATGTAAGAGATAATTTCAATCATTATTATAAGTGATATTTTTAATATTTTGATGCATGTGTTGTAATCCTGTAGGCCTGGATTCATATATGTATATGATGCATTGATTCTAATATTAAATTGAAGAACATCAACAAACATAAATTAAGAGTTTCTAGGTCATCAAATAAAATATATTTTCACATATTTTTAGTGACAATACCAGTTATTTAAATTTTTAACTTCCTCACAATATGCAACATATATTTTTAAACAAAAGTCAGTAAAGCTGTCAATACCCGTAATGTATCTATTAACAAAGGAACATGATGGAATATAAACCATTCCGTCTATAGTAAGGAAGATTATATAAATAAATAACCAGAAATACTTATACCACAATTTCAACAGGTTTCCATGCATAAACAGTATTACAAACACGTTTTCACTCAAGCAAATTACTATACATTCAATTATCATAACCATAAGTTTGAAAATATGTAGGGTGAACCCCAACTTGAATTCTTGTGCAAACTCATTTTTTTCACTTTTTAATCTAATGATTTTATCGATAGTTTGCTTCTTCCCCCTTATCCCACGGAGCCACAAAGGGACCACACACAAGAAACCAAAAATAATAGCTCCAAGCTTGCCTCGCAAGGTAGAACTTTCACTCTTTCCTTAAGCTTAGTATCCCAATTCTCACAAGTAAAACAGAGTCCCCAATAATGTTGGTAGCATAACCTTACCAAAAATAAGTGAGATCTATTTTCCTTCTATACCATTTGTTTTATAAAAATATCTCAAATGAAACATGTCATCATGCACAATTAAGTATCTTTTTAGCTAATTTAATTAGTAATATTCACCCACACACTTGTCACACTCTCCCCAAGTTGCACAAGTAAATACCATTTTTTATTTAATTAAAAAACCATTTTCCCTCACATTCTCCAATGTATTCATATTTTCTCTCTTAGTTCTGCATTTGTTCCCCAAATTCTCATTTAATGAGTGTCTCCTAACTAGATCTTAGTTAGAGTTTGATTAGGTGCCTTCTTCTAGTTAGACTAGTGGTAGCTTGACTCTAGCTACCATTCTATGTGTACACATATTCTCTCATATTTTATTTATTTCTATTTTAAAATCTCTTTTATTATTTTCATGCACATATTGCATTCTATCCAATCTTTATATTTTTCTCACTTTTTCCTTAAATTTATTTATTTTTATTCTTTTAATTTATTTAATATTTTAATTTAGTACAGTAACTAAACTTAGACTTAGGCTTAGTCTTAGAATCAGGCTTAGACTTTTATTGGGATTTATAATTAATAAATTCACTATTTAATAAACTATTTTAAATCCAACAAGATCTAATCATTTAAATGTTTTCTAGGCCACCCAGATTTATTGACTCAAGTTTTTAATTATGCAATGTGTCCTTCAAGACACACCTTCATGTTCTGAGGGTGCCACTCTCCTTTTTACTATTTTTAGAAGTTTGTACGACCCTTGGAGTCAACACTCCACTTGGTCGACCTTGTGAGAGACTAAGGGATTCTAAGAAATCATGGATCTGCCTTATTGCGTGCTCTTTAGAATCTTTGTGAGTGATTGTCTCAGTCCGCCCTCACGACATTGCGAACCTCTCAAACTAGGTAATTGTTAAACTACCATTCAAGCCATGACAGAACAACTAGTAGGTCGTGACAGGGACGTCACACCTTTCCCTCAATGTCTAGTTTATGTGCATGGCCCCTCTACTCCTTATGTGAGTTGTATTAGCAAGCATCATCAAACCTCCATCCACTGATAAAACCCGTGTCAATAATACATATACATAAACCATGTTGTAATCAATCATATATCACAAGTGCATAAATGAAATAATAAATCAAAATACAATTCACTCCCTGACTCAATATGGAGTCCAATGAAGTCCATTGATACCATCAACATCCATAACCTATCATGTGTCCTGCAGAATCACGAAAACTTGTCAATAGCATTTGCCAAAATATATACATCAAATAACAATAAGTCACAACACATCATCATCATCATGTATAATCCATAATCGAATCGAAATCATAATGTACCATAACCAGATCACTTACACGCAAGTGTCCTTAAAGAATAAGTCAATGAAAGTGTGCTTCGTAGAGAGGGATGTTACACTTCCCTTGATCATCTTTTATCTTCCTCAAAAGAGGTTGTGGTAGTTTCAAACTACCATTAGTTAAATCATAGTAGACTTAATACTAGTTAGGTAGAAATAATAATAATAATAATAATAATAATAATAATAAAGGGTTTATTAAACGCCCGCAGGGGTGTAGACCGATTGGCATGTGCCGTGTAAATGGAAGGAAATGTAAAAATGAGGTCTCAAGTTCGATTCTCACCCCGATTTATCCGGAGATGTGCTTGCAGGCTGTGCGATTCTCCCTAGGGGTTATAAGGCAG
>JZKD02S0114605.1:143670-157172 GCA_000966675.3 Picea glauca | reverse complement strand
ATATATATATATATATTTATTTATTTATTTATTTTTCCACCAAAAAATTAAATAAGACTCATTGTCCAAAAATGAGGATAATAGTACCATGTTGTCTGAAAATAACCCAAACCAAAAACATTATTCAATAATCCAAATCCATATTTACTATGGAAAACAATCTTGTAACATCCAGTTCCACTAAGCACATTTTATACTGACTTATTCTTTGAGGACACTTGCGAGAAAGTGATCCAATTATGATACATTATGATTATGATTTGATTAAGAATTATATTGTGATGTCATTGTGATTATATGTTAATTTATATATGTATATATATTGATAGGTATTATTGATGAGTTCTTTTAAGTGTGTAGGATACATGACATGTTGAGGATGTCGATGGAATCAACGGACTTCCTTGGACTCCAGATTGAGTCAGAGACTGGACTTGTATTTGGTTTGAGTTTTGAGTATCGATTTACATGTATGAATTATATGATAATTTCAATATGGATGTTATGTGTATGGACTATTGACATTGTTATTTTCTGTTGATGTAGGCTTAGTGACACTTGCTAATATGACTCACATAAGGAGTAATAGGGCCATACATAGAAAATAGATGGATGATGGAGGGGTTTAGAAGTGTCCATGTCACATCCTACTAGAACTCCCACCGTGATCTGAGTTGTGAGTTAACGATTACCTATTTCGAGAGTTCCACGATGTCGTGAGGGCATACTGAGGTAGTCTCTCACAAAAAATTATAAGGGGCGTGCAATAAGGAAATCCTTATTCCTTAGACAACCCTTAGTCTTTCACAAGGTCGACCAAGTGGAGTGTTGACTCCAAGTTTCAAACAAACTTCTAAACTAGTCAAAGGAAAGTGGCACCCTTGGAACACGAAAGTGTGTCTTGAAGGGCACATCGTAAAAACAAAATGTGAGTCAAAAAAATATAAAAGGTCTAGAAAATAAAATAAAATACTTAGACTTTGATAGAAAATAGCATGGAAATGATTATTAAATTATAAACAAGAAAATAACGAAGAGTCTAAGTCTAAAAGAGGTTTGTTTAAGTAAAACACAAAAAGGGAATAAAGGCATTTAGACTAGTAAGTTAAGTAAATGATTAAATAATAACAAAATGGATAGATGCACATATGTACATGAAAATAATAAATGGATTTTTAAAAAGGTAAATGAAAATAAAAACATGAGAGAATATGTGGTCCACATAGAGTAGCATCTTGAGTCAATCTACTACTAATCCTAACTAAAAGAAGACTCATAATCCAACTCAAACTAAAATCTAGTTAGAGGACACAAAATAAATGAGTGATTGGGGAACTAAGAGAAAACTAAGAGGAAAAGTAAAAAAATATTGGGGGGTGTGAGGGAAAATGTCTTTTAAATAAAATAATTTACTTGTGCAACTTGGCAGAATGTGACACGTGGTATGCGTCAATAATAATTAATTAAATTGTTAAAAATTGTTTATTGTGCATGAGAGGACATGTGTCATTGAGAATTTTCTTATAAAAGAATTCGAGAGGAAGGGAGAGGGACCTCATTTTGAAAGTATTGTTATGCTACCAAAATTTTTCTTAACTAGTTTTTCTTGTGGAGAGTTGGGTTGGAAAACTTGTGAAAAGAGTGGAAGCTCTTCCTTGCGAGGAAAAATTTGTGCTATTGTGTTTTCTGGTTTTGTGTGTGGCCCTCTTGCGGCTCAGGGGTCTAAGGGGGAAGAATATTACCCCTAGAGTTAGCTAGGAGGTACTGGTGATGTCATTTGACTAGCAAGTGAAAGGAAGGACCATTGCGTAAATTTTGGATTGAACAAAAACATCAATTGTTATTAATCCTCTTGTTACGGTATTTAAAATTTAATATTTTGTAGTGAAATATAATCCATATTAAATAATCTGTAATCGTTGAGATGTAAATTTTATCCCATGTGATTTTAATGTGAAATTATTGGATTGGTATGAGTACTCTCAACCTTCACTTATAGATAAATTATTTTAAGAATTTGATTAGTTTCCTATAATCAAGGGAAAGTAAGTGCACAAAATTATAATATTATGTCTAGTAATATTCTTGTTAAGAGTATGTGAAATAAGGATGTACAATTGTTAAATCACTAACAATAGTGATATTGGAGTTACGCGTTGTTTTATTTTATTATGAATTGTGAACAAATAAGATATACGTGAAGAAATTAAGAAGAGTCGATATATCCTCTATAATCGTTTTGAACTAGTTTAATGGTGAATTCATTTTATACTAGTACTTTGTTATATATCAATTAGGTACGGTCTCATGGATTGAAACGCTGCGTATTTTCCCTTAGATTATCCACTTTAAATATTCATGAACCGACTGTTGAATTGGGGTAAATTGTAATGATCCCTTCGTTACGACATCAATGTAAATGAGTACAGTAGTGGTAATAATTTATTTTTTAACATCATAAGAACAAAAGTTACACAACATTAACATATTTCTATAATACACATTTTATTCTCATCTACATCACAACATGAAAACAATCAAATTCATCATCACTATAACTAATAGATTATTCTCATATCATAAATATAACAAAGATGTATACCCACCCAACCTACCTATAAGATTAGGACCTCCAAGACACATAATCAACGCTCAAGTCCATGATTCATCCGATTGATTTTGACCATTAAAGGTCTCACAACTAACGATTGTTCTGAGGAACATGGAGGTATCGATTCCCATATCCTCTTTGTAATGAACCCTCTTTTACGACAACAAATAGTGAGTGCAAAATAAGTAATTTGTTTGTGAAAACAAACGTTACAAGAAGTGAGAAACATCACAACATATTTTAATAACTACACAATATATTTTATCACCATCGATTGAAAGCAACATCACTATTATTCAATCAACCATATCTCATAGAGATAACATAAGACAACTACCCGTCCAACCTATCTTGCATGGTTAGGAACTCCAAGACACATAAGCAATGCTCAAGTCTAGGATTCATCCGATTGATTTTGACGATTTAAGGTCTCAGGACCGATGATTGTTCTCAGGAACAAGTAGGTATCTAAATCTCATTAATCCAATCATAAACCACAATTAAAGACTATATTTATCAGTCATACTTATCCATTAATTCTTTGTGAGACAATAGTATAATATACTATACTTAATCAATCTTCGAGTAATAATTAAGTGCAAATGAGTAAGAAAAAATTTCATAAAGAATGACAAGAACCACAAGAGCATAGGTACAATCTTAGTATTAGATATAGATCTAATTATAATTATCATTAATAAGTTTTCAAGACAATTTTATTCAAAGTCAAATATCATTTATCAAGTAATACAACTTTTGTAACAAGTACAACCCTTAAGTAGCTCAACTATATATCTTAATAATATGATATATCTTATTTAACAATATATAAGGATTAATTCTAACTTACCAATCCTTTGGTAAGAATTAAAAGAAGACCAACTCTTATTTTAAACAATATAAGAACTCATATGCTAACTTACAACCCAATTTAAATTTAAAGGAAGGCAAGATCTTATTTTTTAAACAATATATAAGAATTCAAATACTATCTTATAATTTCAATTTAAATTTAAAGGAAAACCAAATCTTATTTTTAAACAATATATGAGAACTCAAATGTTAAATTATAAATCCAATTTAAATTTAAAAAGCGAGCAAATCTTATAACTTCAATGCTAAATTAAAGATCCAATTTAAATATAAAGGAAGACCAAATCTTATTTTCAAACAATATATGAGAACTCAAATGCTAACTTATAAATCCAATTTAAATTTAAAGGAAGTACAAATCTTATTTTTAAACAATATATAAGATTGAGATGCGAATTTTCATATTTATTTATAAGAAATCATAAGAAGATTAAATATTATTTTAAACAATACATACAATTTGATGTTTCCTTACATTTCATAACCATTTTAAAACTATCAAAATCAATCATATACTTATATAATAAGGATTTAAATCTCCTTTACCCATCCTTCTAAAACAATTCATGAAGCTCAACATAGTTAAGCGGTGTCTTCAGGATTCAAAGCTACTTACATATCCACTTAAGAAACTAAACAAGGGGAGATGCAAAGCAGCAAGCCCTTGTTTTTCTAGGGAATGAGAAAAAGAAGATAAGTGAAAGTTAAATGAATTTTAAGTTCAAAACAAAACTTGATAATTTATTAATTTTCTGAAATTTTTTTTTTTTTTTAAATAGATTTTTCACTTAATATAATGTATTAGTTTTCTGAAATTTCGGTTTTTTTTAATAGATTTTTCACTTAATATTATCATAGGCTTCCAAATTCCAAATCGAACTCGTTGTCAAGCTGTTGCCTGTGAGTGCGATCATTGAGATGGAGACATGAATAGATCTTTGTGTCACTCTTCTTGTTGAATTGGTAAAAGTTTCTTAAATATTTAATTTATTAAAACACCCATTCCATAACCATGATAACACGTAGCATAAAAATATATGTTTATATATAGATGTATATATTTTATTGCTTTGAAATGAATTATTTTACTACCTTATATGCTCTCTCCCATGTATAAATAAAAATAACAAAGGTATAAGGACAAAAAAAAGTCAATGCATATCATGCTTATTTATTTGATAAAAAATTTAGAAGATTGAGAAAACCAAGGAAATTTAAGACACTGTAACAATGATCTAATGAAAAGTAACATGTTACGCATCATGCTAACAATATCATTTATAGATTTTCATGTAAAAGGTGTCTAATGGGAGAAGAGACTGAATAGCTACTCCATTGCAACACACATCTTTTTACTCCTTTATAGTGTGAAAGCGGGTGCACACTACTTTCTTTTTCCATTGTTCATTTTTTTAAATTTTCAACATCCTACAAAAACAAATGCAAGTGTTAGTTCCAATCAATCCAAGTGTTAGTTTGAATCATATGGCACACGAGATGATGTTCATTAGGAAGAAAAAAAATATTGGACATGCAACACTCCTCCAAGTGGCTTGCTTGCAGCTTCTCAAAGCTACCTTCACAAGGAGAGTAGCAATCTTCAATCCACGGAATTTCATTAGTGAATTCAATCTATCAGAGGACCAAGGTTCGATCAATTGTTTCATGAAGAATACTATCTATGTTTTGTCATCATGGGTTAGAAGGCATCCCAAAAATTAAAGGTTTTATGGTTGTAATAACATGCATTGTTTCACTACTTTTCCTTAATTTGGTGGTTCATGATCAAGATAATTTATTTGTAGATGTGGAAGCCATTCATGTGCTTGGAATCTCAGTATTGATCTAATCATGTGTAGGTAATTTAAATATTTTGTTGTTTAATTTTGTTTATGCATGCATTCTATTTCTGTACAATTCATTGTTTGGAAGGTGGATTTATTTTTTATACTCTAGGAGATTTACCTGAAAGTTTCATTTTAGTTAGATTATTTTTTAGCTTGAGCTGTTGTCTATTTAAATTTCCTCGATGATTGAATTCCATATTTTCTTATTCAAAATTTATCATTTAAATTTCCTCAATGATTTATAATAAATATAGCCTCTTTTTACAATTGATAAATCTCTTTGTGTGGCTTCCCCTCCAAAATCTATGGTCATCCTAATATTTGAACAAATTGTGTGCATTCGTAGAAAAACAAGAAAAGAATGGACAGAGAAGTATGAAACAACGAGAAGAAAACCATTAAAAAAGAATGTGCACTTGGTGTTTTTGTTGAGGATCAATAAACATAGAATCAAATTCATTATCGATCTGTTAAGGGCCAAGAGAGAAATGAAAAAGTTCTTAGTGAAAATATTATCTTTGTTTAACCCTCATTCATTCAATCTTGTGTAAAAAAACTACCAGATTGTACAACAACTCGAGAGAACAATAAACATAAAGCGTTAGAGTCCTAACTCACAAATTATGTATTATTAGTTATATGTATTCTATTGTTGTACGTTGGCGAAGTTGGGACATTAAGGTAAGTGGGCTCTCCTTTAGTTGTATGTGCAACTTTCTTAAGAGTCTTTACCCCCACGGGTTATTAAGAAAAAAAAATCCATTTATTAAGAATATACTTTCGAGCGGATTTACATTATTAAGAATAAATCCAGAAGATACCCATTTCTTGCTAGCCACTCAAATAGAGGAGGTAAGTTACCCACTCACTCCTGCACTTTTCCACTTAATCAATAATGGTTTGGTTGAGCTGAACAACATTAATCTATCAAAAATATGGACCAAACTGCAAAAATAAAAAAAATGCCTTGGAAGGTAAATGCGAGCTATAAATATAAATAATCTAGAAAGTATTCGTCAATTACTCGTTAATGACAACTTGAAATTATCTATAGTTTTCATTTCCTTGTGTTTTTAATGGCATGGACTTTCTTGTGGATTCACCACCGTATCTTCCATTGCGTTGCATTTTTAATGGCATAGATTTTCTTGCAGGTTCACCACCGTATCTTCTATTGAATGGCATGGATGTTCTTGCAAGTTCACCACTGTATCTCCCATCACCGAGTCTAACAATTTAGGTGTCTCAGATTCATTTTTTATGGCATTACTAGTCGTGGAAGGGAAGATCACAACTAGGAGTCGGAAGGGAAAAAGTATCTCTCATCACTCAGTCCAGAAATTCAAGTGTCTCAGATTCGCTTGTCATGGGATTACCAGTCTCGGAAGAGAAAAACAAAACTAGGAGTTTGAAGGAGAAAACAAAACTAGGAGCCTAAAGGGAAAAACGCAAAGGGATAAGAGATTAATGGTCACAAACAAGGACGTGGCACTTCGTTGCATGCATAGTGGAATTATAAACTTGCATACCATGTGTTCAAAATTTATAAACTTCTGATAGGCCAAAGCCAAAGTGTAGCAAATTTATCCCAAACATTTAATTTTATGAAATAATGCTAACTTAAACCTTACATTAATTCAGAAAAAATTTATGTGCATTAAAATTTCTCGCATTTCCTAAATTTCAAGCTGACATGGATAGAAATAGCCTAGGTTTGAGGCCAAAGAAGACCTCAAACCTAAACTTGGGATAAAATTGAAATGGAAATATGACCTCAAAACCAAAACTTACTATATAAATGAAATCATCTTGTAAGAATGTGAATGTTTGTTAAAACTTTAGGTTAAAATTTATTGAACTTTGTGCCAAACTAATGAAAAATAGGCTAAACTATTACTATAATCCCTGGCCTAAAGGCAGGGACTAATAAGTTCAAAACTCATTCCACATCATATGATTAAGGTAGATTGAAAAATTGATCATATTAAACCGAGTTTTAAACGGTGAATTGGTCTTTCTTTACAAGGACACTAAAGTTCTGTAATCCAACACACAAAATACAATCTGGAGCCTGTTCCAGCCCTGGATCTGGCATTTGAATTTCTGATATTGTTGACTTAATTCCAACAGGTAGTGAAATAAATATTTCTCTAATTGTTAAGCTTTAAATGGAATAGACAGTAAATCACAGAGCCTCCCAATGAGGTGGCAGCGAACCAAATGACATCAGATAGGGTCTATAAATTACAAGTTACAAATCATGGAAATAAATTTTTGAAATCCAAGATCAAATCAGATTTAATGGGTCCAACGAAATTCCGGTGTCAAATTCGTGATTTAAGATAAGAAAACAATCAAGTGTGGACCGGATTGATGAATTATCTTACAATGGTTCTATGAGGTAGTTTCCAGCTGCATCAGAACGCAGAGGTAAGGCAATCTGACAATTTGGTCTTACCTAAAGTTTGCAGAGACCCACACCAAAATTAAATGCAAAAATTGATTTAATTGACAAAGAACAACAGATACTCTAAATCTGTTTCTGGTGATTGATACGACATTCAACATAATGAGTAGTAGAATGGACATGCAAAACTAAAAGCGACTTTCAAATTAACCTGAGCATAGAGAAACAGTTAATTAAGCAATTAAGGACAATTTTATCTTGGAAAAAATTTAATGAACAACCACAGCATTCAATTTATAAAGTTTGATAAAAATAAATCGATTTCAGAGTTGTTCATCAATCAGCATCTCCAAGTTTTAAATTTGGATAACTTGACGGAAAACCACACAAAATCAATCGAAAATAAAGTAAACTTGAGAGTCACCACGAATTTCCTTCAGAATTTCAACCATTACACAAAGAATATAAGAATCTACAATTTCATTTTGGGTAGTAGGTTTACCAAGACCATATAAATTTTAGAATTCTGATAAGCAAACTATTGGCAGCAACCAAGAAAATATGTGTGTGGGTAATATAACAACTAGCAACGGATAATTATTTTCAAACATTCTCTAGGTAACCAGCTAGTAGTGAACAATAAGAAATTGAATTTGGGTTGGAAAAAGAAAAGACAACTAAAAACAAATGTTACCAATGCGAGACAATTCACTTTCTAATCATAAAGATTTCATTGGTACCTCCCAACCAACAATAGGGGTACTTTTCTTCTCCCTTAGCCCCTTGAGTCGCAAAGAGGTCAAGAACACAAATGAGAATTACTATAGCTCCAAGTTTTCCTCGCAAGGGAGAGCTACCACTCTATCCTCAAACTTGGTCTCCCAATTCTCACAAGTAAAACATAGTCCCAAAAAAAATTTGGTAGCATAACTTTACCCATAACAAGGATCCTTCATTTCTCATCCAGACTATTTGTTTTATAGAAATTTTCTTATTGACACATGTCCACATGCACAATTAATTAAATTTTTAATTAAATAAATTAGGATTATTCACCCTCACACTTGTCACTCTCTCCCCAAGTTGCACAAATAATTACAAGTTTTTATTTCAATTAAAATGTCAATTCCCCCACATCCTCCCATGTGTTCCTATTTTCTCTCTTAATTGTCCCTTTATTCCCCAGATTCTCATTTAAAGATTGTCTCCTAACTAGATCTTAGTTAGAGTTTTATTAGCAGTCTTCTTCTAGTTATACTAGTGGTAGGTTGACTCAAGATTCTTTTTCCAAGTGTTCTACTATTCTCTCATATTAAATTTTTAATTAAATAAATTAGGATTATTCACTCTCACACTTGTCACTCTCTCCCCAAGTTGAACAAGTAATTACAAGTTTTTATTTCAATTAAATTGTCAATTCCCCCACATCCTCCCATGTGTTCCTATTTTCTCTCTTAGTTGTCCCTTTATTCCCCAGATTCTCATTTAGTAAGTGTCTCATAACTAGATCTTAGTTAGAGTTTTATTAGCAGTCTTCTTCTAGTTATACTAGTGGTAGATTGACTCAAGATTCTTTTTCCAAGTGTTCTACTATTCTCTCATATTATTATTTTATTATTATTTTAAATTCTTTTTTATTATTTCATGCACACATGTGCATTATATCTCATCTTTAGATTTTTTCACTATTTTATTTGTTAATTTGATTTATCACATCTCTTTTAATTTAATTTAGTCCCCTGACTAAACTTAGACTTAGGCTTAGTATTTGAATTAGGCTTTGAATTTTATTTGGATCTATAATTAATAGATTCATTCCTTAATTAGTTATTTTAATCTGACACAATCCATTCAATTCAATGTTTTCTAGGACACCTAGATTTATTGACTCAATTTTTTAAATTATGCGACGTGCCCTTCTAGATGCACCTCCATGCTCCAAGGGTGCCACTCGCCTTTAACTGGTTTTGGTAGTTTTTACAACCCTTGGAGTCAACACTCCACTAGGTCGACCTTGTGAGAGACTAAGAGATTCTAATAAATAAGGACTTTTCTTTATTGTGCGCCCCTTATAAATCTTTGTGAGAGACTGTCTTAGTGTGCCCTCATGTCATCGTGGATCTATCGAACTCGTTAATCGTTAACCTACCATTCAAGCCACGACGAGAGTGCTAGTAGATTGTGACAGGGACTCTGCCACACCTCTCCCTCAATGTCTGTTTTTCTATGCATGGCCCATTTACTCCTTATGTGAGTCAGAATAGAAAGCATCATCAACCTACATCCATTGACAAAACACTGTCACTGATCCATATACATAATCATACTAAATCAATCATATGTCACATATGCATAAAATAAAATACTCAAACAAAATACAATTCACTCCCTCACTCAATCTGAATTCCAAGGAGATTTGTTGATGCCATCGACATCCACAATCTGTCAAGTGTCATGTACACTCAGGAAAAATTCTCAATAACATCTATAAATACATATATATCGAAAACAATAAGTCACAACATATCATCATCATCATGAATAATCCATAATCGAAACAAAATCACCATGTACCATAACTAGATCACTTGCACACAAGTTTCCTCAACGAATAAGTCAATATCATGTGCTCAATAGAGCGGGATATTACACTCTTGTAACCTAGACTTAGGACATAGAAATAACAGTAAGATGCATGATCATATCACAACTGAATACATTCAAAAACCCATTATACTAGTATAAAAATTTAACAATCCATCAATAATATTTTCACCCTGTAAGAAGCTACACAATGTCTAGATTCAATTGCATCACAAAATCATCACTATTACCATAACACGTCGAGATAGCGTCCAACCCAAAATAAATTTAAACAGTGAAATAAACAACTATAATTAGTAGTATAAATTCTTCCTTTATACCAGATAAATTACTCATATAAATCAACATGAACCTTATGCATTATACCTCAGTAATATACATGTTCAAATCATCAAAAATTAATTTAAAATATTCTACTAAAATCGAAGGACTTTTCCTAGAGAGTAAAAGATACTAGGCATAAAATTTGTATTATCCATACTAAAATGCCTTAACTTGTGTAAAGTTTTCAACACATAAGCGCCACAATGTTAATCTGGAATAGAATCACATTATGTCTATTTAATTATTCAGCAATCGAGAATCAAGTATTTATTCAAGATTTCTCTAAATTTTCTAAAATTATTCTCACATTATTACTTAATAGTGTATTCTTTTAATTCTTTAATAAATTAGAATATCAAAATATCCTTGATTCCCTACATCAAATTACCACATATATTAATAAGTAATTATCGATTCTAATTAAGGGCATCCATATTTTCTATGGCTTAATTTTGCCACATCTTTTATGTACTTTCAAATACCTTAATCCTAAGAATTATCCTTGCCACCCTTTTATTATTAGATATACTTTAAATAATACCCTTATTTCTATGAATTGTTCTTGCCAAATTTTCTTATAAACTATGTTAGTGAAGAGTAGAGTCATAATTGTAATGTGCATTTGTTACTTCCACCTAATTCCTACAAGATATCAAGGATGTTTATGATAATAATATCCAATGAGAAGGAACAAAACATTCCTATAGATTCAGATTATGTGGAAATCCATGAAATAAATCACATATATGGATAATTTAATCCATAGATATTAGGGTGTGAATTCTATGTACATGAGCACCACATTAATGAATTTAGTAACAAACAGTCTTTAAGGAGTGCGATGGAAGACGCAAGAGTAAACTCAACGACGAAGGAAAAACAACATTCACACTGTAAAAGGACCTGGCGAAGAGTAGAGATGACCATTAGATGATGTCGAGTACTCACTAACATTTGTAATAAGCAATTAGGGTCACGATAGGAACTAAATCTACACCTCTAAATATAAAAACTGACCCAACTGCTAGTTAGAACGAACACAATAAATTAAGAAAAACTTTAAAAACTTAGAAGCGGTTATACGAGTTCCCAAATCCAGTTAGTAATTAACATCTGCTGTAACTATCTCAATTCTGGATTTAGAATTTCCAAAAGATTCTACAACATCCTTACAAATTTATAATATTGGATTTTAAATTCTAAAAAACGATAAAAAATTTCAACTCAGGTATTGTGATAAAAAGAACAACGCCCAATTATCAATCGATTAAAAATTTTGGCAGCGGCCATAATCATTTCACCATCAACTTTAGTTGGGTCTGTGATGTCTTTCTAGATACAAATACCGTTAAAATTTGCAATGACCAATGGTGTATTACACACTTCGAATTGTAATTAATTGGCAACATCCCTACGAATTCAAATTCTGAACTTGCAATGAAATTTCCGAGTGACCAAATCGAAAACTAAAGTTCAGGATTTCCAATTAAAAAAAATGTAATGAATGCACAAATCAAGCTCCAACAAGCGATGTTATGCAATGGTCAGAAGGAAATCGTCCTCAAAAATGTAAAACGATAAAGATGACCATACCATTCATAGTTTACATAGTTCCAACTATATATACAACGTGTTAGAATAAAGCTTACTTTAGTAAGAGATAACTATTACTGTTGTAACCTTGAGTTTCTAGGTTTACTATTTTTAGCTAATCAGATCCACTAGGTTTACTATTTTTAGCTAATCAGATCCACTTAAGTTAGTGATCTGCATGCTATATATGTAACCTCCATTTGTTTGTTAAGCAATGAAAAACGTTTTGTGTTGTGTGAATTAATTCTTCCAATCTTAATTTGGTATCAGAGCGGGAGTAATGCTACCATGAGGTTGAACGTTGTGTGCAAGAGTGCGTGAGCAGTCTAAGCGTGAGAGCTGGGAGATCGCAGAGCAGGTCACTCTTTCTGTTGCCGTTGAATGTCGTTGATGCTATGCCACCGTGTGCCATCACATACCATTTGAGGCTGTAGTTGATTGCCGTCGCATACAGCTAGGGTTAACCATTGCTGAGTTGCTGCGTGGAGTTGTTCGTGGAGCTATGCGTGGAGAGTTAATTACTGCCAACATTTGCAGAGAGAGCAACTGCTATCGTTTTCTCTGATCAGGCCCGCGTGAAGGGTATAGTCGCTGCTGCCATTAGGAACTCTCGACTGGAAGGAGTCGTCACTATTGATCAAACTATGTACGTTGTTCACACCTGTGTGTTTTCAAGTGGAGCCACAGATATACGCGTGCTTTCTGGCGTGAGGAACCAGGGTTGGAGTTTGCTGACTATTGCATGTTGCTGTGATTGCACCGATTAGTGTGTTGCGGTGACTGATTTACTGTGTAGAGCATTTGCTGTTGAGGGCGCCTGAGTGTTGTCTCTTTGCTGCGTATTTGCCTTTGAGTGGACCTGGTGAGTATTCTTGCATGCATGGACTCTGGAGCATGAGGTTGGAGCGAATGTGCTAATCGTGAGGTTGTTGGTGCGGTGAGGTTGCTATAACGTGAGTTTTTTTTGAGTTACTCACGATTTGCATGCATGCATATGTGGGGCATTGAATAAGATTTGCATGCGTTGGATTGTTTGAGAGTGAGGTATAAAGTTTTCTTTTAAATAAAAATGGAGAATATTACATTGGAAAAATTTAATGGTTTTAACTTTCATACTTGAAAAGTAAAAATACATTTATTGTTTATGTGTGTTATAGTGTGATGTGATTTGTTGTTTTGTAATGTGCTATTGTTTAAGTGTTTATGTAAAAATAAGAACTTGTATCTTGATGCAAGCTGGTAG
>JZKD02S0114605.1:106684-130400 GCA_000966675.3 Picea glauca | reverse complement strand
GGGCATATTACATTAGTAATGTTATTTTATTTATGTCATATTTATTCCATTAGTTGTAATTATACCTCCTAGTCTCCTATATATACCAAGGAGACATTTTCATTTTGAATCATCTGGTACTTGAACATTTATGTCGGGTAAAAGGAGGTTCCCCCCTCAAAGAGGCTTATTATCTGAAATTATATCTTTTTCAAGGCATTGGGTATTTATTCTGGGGTTTTTCTATGCTATATTGATATTTGGTTCTTAACAATACCCCTTTCAGCGCTGCTTCAATTCTTTCATACATGGTCTCTTATTTGGATTCATTTTGCTGTAAGATATCTTCTAAGGTATCTAAGACAACGACGATGATGAAATCTATGTCATACATTGTTACCACAGTATGCATCTATGGTTTAGTAGCTTTGGACTTTTTCTCCTTTATCTTCTTCTTTTTCTACTTCGTCATCACCTCCCCCTCCAGGTGAGTCTGAAGCAGTCTCTTCTGATGCGTTGTTCAAGTCCTATACCTCTTTGTTTTTATTCCTTCTTCTATTCTTGGGTATCATACTCTTCGCGAGTAACCGCCATACTTCTGATGAGGTCGAGGTCGGATAGTTCTTCCTAGTCGACTAGTATAAGGAACTTTGCAGGTCATTCCTTAGTGATTTCTTCCATGTCCTCCTCTGTGATTTTATAGTAACTCTACAGCTCTTCTTTTTGTTTGTCTCCGCACGCAATGATATAAATAAAATGTCTATCTATGTGGAATTTCACAAATGGTATGAACCTTGCAAGGTGTTCAACGTCATCTGAGGGAAAGACTTAATATCCCTCTTCAATTGCAGGTAGTAGGTGTGGAACAACGCATTTGACTGCCATTGTTTTTCCATATTGCTCGAATACCAAAGCGTGGTGAAATTTTCCACTAAGGGTTATGATGCCTCAATCTCAGGGAATTTTTCACCTTTTGGAATTTCCCAAGCAATGAAAGTGTGGAGGATCAAAAACCAATTGAAGTGGAACTCGTATCCCTGATCCTGAGCTTCGCGGCAGTCTTTATATAACTGGTTCATGAGGTATCTCTCCCAGTTCATTTGTATCTCTTCCACACATTTTCCCGTGAGGCCAACAACGAACCCTATTACCTGCATGGGTATGTTCTTCCTTACTAGCGTACCAGAAATCAACTGGTAGGCTAGGTGCATTGCGCCATTCTTAATGGAGGCTACCTTGTAGCCTTGCTTCCCTTTTTCCACATTGCCATAGATATCTTTAATTTTTTTCTCTAGGGAGCGATCTGTAGCCTTCCCTAGATAAAATTATTGTGGTTCTGGTGCTTGCATGCTTAATTTGGTGATCCTATGGATTAGCATTGGATCTATGGTGATGCGTCTATCCATCTACAGATAACCTAAATGGAAGCAAGAAAATAGATGTTTAACGCACACATTAACCTCCCGATGCCTTCCAAAGTGTTTTATCTTCATCACATTCAGGTTGGTGGACCTCATGATGTCTATATTCTATAGTTGGTGAATGATATTCGACTTCTTCCCCTTGGTCCTGGTTAAGTACTTGTGTGGGGCGAGCATTCCATGGTTCTTGCGATATCCCAAGTTGAATTCACTGATCTTCAACATCATGATTTTTCCTAACTGCAGTCCAACTATGTGTATACCCTTCGGGAGGTACGCAATGATCAAGGTGTATTTGAAGTCCCTCGGGACACTATCACAGCTCACAGCACTAGTTAGAGGCAGGATATAATTGGGTAGGATAGATGGGATGAGCTTCGCATTCGCCAAGTCATCACGATGCTTGGTTCATTTCTTTGTTGCATCTCGGGATGGTCTAGATCCACGAGTAGTTGACGGGGATGCTTTCACTCCTCTCATCGACAAGGCTTGGACTCCTATAGTCATGAATTTATCAGCCATGAGGTCTATGAGGATCTCTTTGATGGATTTATCTACTTCTCTGAAGTCACCCAACATGCACGCTCAAAATTAGGTATCTCAGGTCAGTGATCAAATACTTGATGTAATAGAATGGGTGGCGAGCTCTCAATAGGCACTTCGTGAAATAAACTGATTCTTTTTGGGATCGAATAATCACAATTGGCAAAAGTGTTCTGTATGCAACGCTTGATGGGATAAATAGATAATGTCATAATGGATTCCTATAATGGGCAGGAATGCCCCAATCAATGCAATTCCATCTGTTATGGTGTGGTCCCAATGGTCTAATGGCAATATTTCTGGCCATAGTTATGGTTCAAGGTGTTCTGGAGCGTTGGGCTAATAGTCGGGATGCCTCCAACAGTCATATTGCTTCGCCATGGAAAAGTGTCAATCTTCATTTTTCTGATATCCTAGAGAAGTTCTATTTCTGCAAACTTCCTTCTGTGAAGTCCTCCCTGGAACTTCTTATAACTTTTCTAACTTTGCTTTCTTCTTACTGAGCTTTCTGGCTTTCTTTCATGTAGTCTGAGTCATCGATTTCCTCTTTCCATTATTTTTCTTATCTCCTCTTGGCATGGTAACTTCACACTATGGATGGTCTTTCATAGGGTTCGAGGGTAATACTTCTTCTCTTTCTAGGGCAGGTGCTCTACTCTCTTGTACATACATGTGTTTCCAGTCTTCCTATGTTCTTTCAACTTCGACGTCCATATATCTGGTCCTTAGTAGCTTCGATTGGTTCTCTTGTTCTTCCAGTAAGTGTGTTATTCTCCTAGCCATGGAATCTCTTAGTTTTTTTTTTTTTTTCTAGATTCTCCTCTTCTTATTTCCTTTGTATCTTATCTTTCTCAATCCATGTTTTTCCTAGAAAAATAGAAAATGGGGCGTTGTTCTCAACAAATTTAATGATCTCAAATTCTTCCTCCGTCGAATTTTTGTGAGCACTCATAGTTGTCTGGGTAATTATTCCATGTAGGGTTATTAGCTTTCCTTTAAATAATCCTATTCCACCTAATGAATGAACCATATTAGGTTTTTTCAAAATTTCCCAAGTTCTTTCTTTCATGATATTCATCTGGGTTTCCTCATCCAGAACACAGTCTATGTTGAAGTCTCTTAGTCTTGTTTCTATGCACTCCTTTTGTTTTAAGATCTCTGATAAGTTGATATCTCTGTGATCATTCGAGTTTTCTTTCATTTGTAACAATACAGTATCTGATTCTTTTTGGGGTTCTATCATATCCTTAGTTTATTGGCCTGTCTCATGGTTTTCTTGTCTCATATTCATGTTTTCAACTTTAACAATCATTCTAGGGAAATCCAAAACTTCATGGTCCATATATTTACATCAAAGACAATTAGGACCTCTACCAGAGCATTCCTTAGCAAGATGTCCCGGTCTTATGCAACTATAACAAAGAGTTAATCCTCTCCTTCTTTTAAATGACCCCCAACATTTCCTGTACTACGCACTGGGATCATAGTAACTAACCTACAAAAAAATATTTCTAGGATCTTGCATCCATTTGTTAGTCCAAAGATTCTTTCTATGCATAGGAATAACATATATTTCACTATTCTTATCATATCTACTCATATCCAATATTATTTCTTCTATTTGTGCCCTAGTTTTTAGACTAGGACAAAATTTATTAGACCTACCTAGATCCATCCTTTCGAAACAAAAATTTTCATTTATCTTACCTTTTTCAAAGCACAAAGATTTAAGACCTTACCTCTTCTCTTCAGATCTAATTCCTTTCTTAGCATAGAGATTTGTAGTCAATTAGAATACTGTGTACTAAATAAACAAATCTACGCACAAAGCTTTCTTTTCTTCAGTTCCCAGCAATCACAGTTTCAGGTCTTGACAACGGAACCATTGGTTGTCACAGGGCCAGAGCCA
Source organism: Picea glauca (assembly GCA_000966675.3). Lineage (NCBI taxonomy): Eukaryota > Viridiplantae > Streptophyta > Pinopsida > Pinales > Pinaceae > Picea > Picea glauca. The sequence continues at coordinate 126,548 of JZKD02S0114605.1, read as the reverse complement.
GGGTTCAACACTTCAACAATGCACCAACAAAACCTTAACTACTAGCCCTTTCGGCAATACCTGCGAAGCATATAAAGTCTCACCCGAGGTAGAGGCAGGGGTGGTTGCAGAACTCAAGTGTCTACAACCTAGCCAGGAAAAAAATATGTGATTACAACACTAAATAGAGCACTTAGCACTTAACATTTATCAATATTTAACGCTTATTCACATCGCAGGTCTGAACCCTAGTTACATAGCAAGGCTGTATTCAACAAGACCTAATACATCCATGCACTTAGCATATAGAAATAGATCATCTCTAGCATTCATTCACATTACTAAGCACTAAGATACTATATCACTGCACTAAGCATAAATCACATCAATAACATAACAACTACATTGCACAAAGAAACCACAATAAAGGATATACGTGGTTCACCCCAGTGTGGGGCTATGTCCAACAACTCTTCTCTTATTTATTGTCTTCCTTCAATCTTCTACAAGCACAAAGCTAGAAGAACCCACTCTATTGGACATGAGATCTATGTGCACCTCGCTAGATCCTCCTTCCCTGAGCTAGGTTTAAGCACAAATCCTTCTTACAATCACTTGCACTTAGCTCTACAAGTTATTAACACATAGTATGCACGAAGCATCCACAACTGTCCGCACTTGTCTCACTAGCCACATTAAACATATAGGTCTCTCTTACTTACATCGCTTAGTTTTTTATTTATACATTACAAAAGGGCCTAAACATGGGTAAACCCATGGGCCAACATCCCATACCCATTACATAAACCCTAAACCCAAAAATTCCCTAAGAAGGGTCTGAGATCCCACGATATCCACTTCGCCTTGCACTCTACCTTCGACCAGCCTGTCGAAGTCCCAAAATTGGTCAAATGTGACCAAGGTTCTCCAAAACTTGTTCAAGGGCCAACATTGCCTTTACTTTAATTATATTTAGTGCTACACTAGATATAAAGCTCTCTATAGCACCTAGATCTATCAAAATACTAAAATTTTGATCGACGATCATACCTCACATATCGAGCACAATGGAATGGTGCTCATCCTGACAGTTGTTCACTGATTTATGTATAATGTGGGCCTTTCCCAAATATTCAATTGTAGTGGGTCTTGATGATCTGGTCGCCTTGGCCTTCTCAATCAAACAATCTCAATGGTAATTTTTCTCCCCACATGTCCAACATCCAGTCTTTGGTCTAGTGCTCCTGGTTCCCAAAGTAGGAGTTGTTGGCCTAACAGTCTTTGATCCTGGTCTGTTCTACTGAACATGACTAAAATGTTGATATTTTGGATGGTGTTGTTGTTTATGTTGTGGTCCTCTATAAGGATTCCTCTATTTAGGATTATTTCATCGCGATGTCGAGAAAATAGGTCCTCTAGGCGTATCTCGATGCCCATGAGTCTTTTTGGCTGGTGTCTGATGTTGATGCACTCTCGATGTCATCTTCTTGGTTGGACTAGAAGGAGTCATTCCCTGACCCCCACTATTCAATTCTTCCTCAGCTATAAGGGCCTTATGAACTCCATCGTGCAATGTCTAATGCATCAGGATCCTCACCTTCACATGAATGTTGAAGTTAAGGATGAACACAAACTTGTTGACCTTTAACTTCTCTGTGTTTAGATGTGGATCATACCTAACTAGTTCCATGAACCTAGCCTCGTACTTTGTTACCATATGACAGCCATGTCGTAAGGAATTGAAATAATTAAGCTAGAACTCAATGAAATCCTTAGACAAATACCTCGCCGGGAACCATTCCTTAAACAACTCCCATGACACATCTTCGGCAACCATGTTTCATTGAGGTAGGAGTGTCTTCCACCAAAGTAGAGCACTCCCCTTCAACTAAAAGACTTCCATGTATAATTTCATGTTGGAGGTGTAATCACAAAGTATGAAGCTCATTTTCATGTTCTCCAACCATGCCTCAGCATCTAATCCATCTGTGATACCCCATAACTCGAGAAATTTCACCTTCTCAAGTTATTTATGTATACTACTACTACTAGTTGGTGTGCACTATGAACTTTCATTGGGCACATATTTTATTCCCTCATCTCGATCCAAGCAGTTCATTAACACCTCTAACATCCTATGGAAGAATCCCATCACACCTACCACATCTCCCGTAGCAACATGCTCCTGCTCAATTGTCTTCTCATCTCCTTGAGGGTTATATCCCTCTGGCATAGATATTATCGGAGGTGCCATACCTCTTCCTCCAGCACCACATCATCTACTTCTCCTACATCCTCTAACCATGATTACTTGCATGGACAATTTCAAAATTAATTAGAGATACATTTTTAATCATTTATTTAACACAATGGAAGGCGTAACGATCCATTGTCACAGCATTGAACCCACTCTAATACCATATGTAATGATCCCTCTGTTACGCCATCAATGTAAGTGAGTATAGTAGTGGTAATAAAAAAAAAATTAACATCATAAGAACAAAAGTTACATGACATTAACATATTTCAATAATACACATTTTATTCTCATCTACATCACAACATGTAAGCAATCAAATTCATCATCACTATAAGTAATAGATTATTCTCATCCCATAAAGATAACAAATATTTCTACCCGCCCAACCTACCTACAAGTTTAGGACCCCCAAGACACATAATCAACGCTCAAGTCCAGGATTCATCCAATTGATTTTGACCATTAAAGGTCTCAGGACTGGCGACTATTCTGAGGAACATGAAGGTATTTACTCCCATATCCTCTTTTAACCTAGAATCAAGACTTAGAAATAACAATAATATGCACAATCATATCACAACCCAATACATTCAAAAAATCATTATACTAGCACAAAAATTGGACAATTCATCAATATTATTTCCACCCCATAAGAAGCTACACAATGTCTAGAATCAATTGCATCAAAAAATCATCGTTATTACCATAACATGTCAGGATAGTATCCAACCCAAGATAAATGTAAATCGTGAAATAAGAAAGTGTAATTAGTAGTATAAATTCTTCCTTTATGTAACATGCCCAGACACCCACAGGCATGTCTACGCCACCTAATCTGACTACAACACACCCAGCCACCCGCAGGTGAGGCATGTTGTAGTCGACATAATCACTTCACATTGACTTATCTCATTTGAAATCACTTCTAATTTAATTAAGAGACATAAAAACCACATGTGGAATAAAGATTCGTGCCACAAGATAAACTAATCCATGCACAGTCATAACCAGCAAGCATGCATATTCTAAATATTAAATTAAAATATAAATAAATACACAGGAAAATAACCATAACTGAGATCACTTATCTTTTTTGAAAACAAGACACCAACTGGCTATAGAACAAGGACATTTCTCCCAACCATACACACTGTTTTTTCCAAGTCTCAGTAGCAGTGTCACCCCTTATCCAGAGCTATGAATCCCCAAGGACGGTTCCAAAGTTTCACTTGGCTTCCCAAACCATTCAACACTCAATCTTTCACAAGATTCTCATCACTCACAACAATCCAAACACACTAGATCTCTTCTACCCAATTTGCACAACCCAAGAGAATGCCCCCCCTTCTCTTCCATGCAGTCCCTCAGGATGTCCATCTCCTTCCAGGGATCCCATAGAGCTTGTCCAAAATCTCCATGTTGGTACTCTCAGGAATCAAAACTATGAGAAAAACATAGCACATACAAAAGAATCTCATGCATATGGGTATTGATTCATGGATGGAATACACCAATAGTCTCTATAGTGAAAAATACAATGGTTTCACTTCAATAGATCATTTTCCTTTCCCAAGCCAAGACACAAATGAGGAAAGACGAGTGGGTGAAAGAATGAATGGAGTGAAATCCCAACTAAATGTTTGAACAACTAGAGATTGAGTGAATGAGTGAATGAGCGAAGCAACCAATAGAAGAACAATAACGAGATCCCCCCTCATAGACTAAGGATAGGTTTTTGTAATTCTTAGAATTAAAGAACCACTTGTCCTTCCTCCCAAGAAGAGCACCTAATTTTTATTCTTCATTAAACAAAATGGGTAAATAAAATATAAAATAAATACTTATCCCCTTAAAACCCATCTCTTGTGAATCATATCCCCCTATAAATCTTTTCCTTGTCCGTCTAGCATCTAGCAATGTGTTTTATATTAATATCAAAACACATTCCTTGGACTCAAAACCCAGGGTGTTACATCCCATCGCCCTAATTTTGGCACTGTCCTCAGTGCATATACAAAACATATATAAAAATCTCAAAATTTATTCAAAAAGTTGCGGGTACTCCACGCGCATGGCATATTCATGTTCCCAGGTAGCATCTTCAGGACTATAGCAGGTCCACTGGACTTTTACCATCTGTATAACTCGATTCTGGAGAATTTTGACTTTTCTGTCCAATATCCACATCAGCTGGACCTGAAACTCTCCCTTTGTCCCTACCTGAATCAAATGCCAATCAATAACATGGTTAGGATCATATACATATTTTTTTAGCAAAGAGACATGAAATACATTATGCAGATTCATGGAAGTAGGCAATGCAATCATGTATGCAACTGGCCCTATTCTTTCCAATATCTCAAATGGACCACAGAATTCAATTTCTAGTTTTCTATAACTACCCAACTTTAAAGAGCTCTTCTTGGGATTCACTTTTAGAAGAACATGCTCCCCTACTTTAATTTCTCTATTTTTCATGTTCTTATTTTCATAAACTTTCTATGTATCTTGAGTTGCCTTTAAGTTCTACTTAATCCTAGCGATCTGGTCTTCCATATCCTTGAGAAATTTTGGCCCAAGTACCACTCTATCTACTGGGTTGTCCCAACTCACTAGCATATTGCATTTCCTTCCATACAACACTTAAAATGGACTCATTTTCAATGAAGATTGATACCAATTATTATAGGAAAATTCAACCAAGTGCAAGTACTCTTCCCACTTAGATGGCTTATCCATCACATACATCCTCAACATGTCTTCAATTAATCGATTGAATCTCTCTCTCAATCGATCTGACTATGGATGGTATGTTGTGCTAAAGTTCATATTTGTGCCAAATCCTTTAAATAATCCCCTCCATAAATTTGAAGTAAACTTTGTGTCTTTGTCCGAGACAATTGTTCGAGGTATCCCATGCAACCTAGAAATCTCTTTCATGTAAATTTATGAAAACATTGTTGTTGCATGATTTCTTTTTACAGTAACAAAATGAACATCCTTTGTCAATTTATCAACCACTACCATGATTGAATCATGTTGTCTTGTTGTCCTAGGAAATTTAGTTATAAATTCAATGGTTACCACTTCTCATTTCTTCTCCAGAATTATTAAGGGTTGTAATAAACCTGCTCGATGCCTATGCCCAACCTTCATTCTCTGACATTCCATACATCTAGTGATGTAATCAACAACATACTTTTTCATTCTCGGCCAAAATAATTGGCTTGTTACTATTGAAATTGTTTTCTGGCAACCGAGATGTTCGACATATGGAACAATATGCATTTCTTTTAATACCAAATTATTGAGTTCTCTGGAACTAGGAACATAAATTCTATTTTTATGCATAAGTAATTCATATTCCTTCATCTCATAATCTTTCATTTTTTTTTGTAGATCTTCTTTATGTAATCTTTCCTTTACATGTAGGTGATGTTGATCTGTAACAACAACATATAAAATTGTGGTCTTGAGGTCTGATTGATCCATACTGACACTTGTAACATGCATGATATGTAGTCTTCTATTAAGTGCATTGGAAAATTTATTTTATTTTCCTTTGATATGCTTGATGTCAAAGTCTTATTCACTTAAAAATTACAACCATATTGTTTTCCTGGCATTCAAATTTGGTTGTTCAAAAAGATACTTCAAACCATTGTGGTATATTCTTAACCCAAATCTCTTTCCCATGAGATAATTCCTCCACATCTTCAATGAATAAACAATGGCAACAAGCTCCAATTCATGTGCGGAATAGCTCCTCTCTTTTTCTTTAAGATTTAATAGACTGATAACCAATGACATGTCCATTTTGAGTGAGGAATCCACCAAGCCCTTCCTTATATGCATCTATACATACCACAAAAATTTCATTTGGGTCAACAATATTTAAAACAAGTTCACTAGTAAGTAATTATTTCAATAGACTAAAGTTCTCTACACACTCAAATGTCCATTCAAATTTAATTCCCTTGTTTTTCAAAGAAATGATGGGATGAGAAATACTAGATAAACCTATTATAAATCTTCTGTAGTAACCATCTAACCCCATAAAAGATCTGACTTCTGAAACATTCATGGGTGTTGGCCATCCTCTAATGGATTCAATCTTCTATGGATTTACTCCTATACCCTGTTCTGAAATAATGTGCCCCAAGTAATAGATTTTCTCTTGATAAAAATAATAGTTACTAATCTTGGAATACAACTGATGTTCCCTCAACACTTGTAATACCAATCTTAGGTGATTTTCATGCTCTTCCTATGACTTAGAATAGACAAGTACGTCGTCCACGAATACTAGGACAAACATATCCAAGTAATTTCTGAATATGTCATTCATTAAGCACATAAAGATAGCTAGTGCATTGGACAATACAAATGTCACCACTACAAATTCTTAATGCCCATATAGGGTTCTAAAGGTTGTATTATGGATGTATTCTTCCTTGATTCTTACCTAATGGTATCCTAATCTCAAGTCTATCCTGGAAAATATCTTGGAAAATATCAAAGAGTTCATGAATTCTTGGTAGTGGGTACTTGTTCTTCATAGTGGATTTATTCAATTGTCAAAAGTCAATACATAGCCTCAAAGTTCCATCTTTATTTTTGACAAAAAGTATTGGTGCTCCCCAAGGTGAAACACTTGGACATATGTACCATTTCTTCAACAATTCTTCCAATTGAATTTGTAATTCTTTTAATTCTGGTGTACTCATTCTGTAAGGTGTTTTTGATATTGGTGAAGCTCCTAGAACTAAATCAATAGAGAAATATATCTCAATTTTTGGTGGAAACCCTGGTATTTCTTGGAATACATCTTCAAACTCTTCTAGTAATAAAAAATCTTCAAGGCTTCACTCCTTTGTCTTTTCTGGCTCTTCCACATGGTCCACATACAATTGACATCCGTTTCTAAAACACCTCTTTAGCTATAAGGTTGAAATATGTCTTATAGATATGGGTCTTGGAACACCTTTCACAATGCTTTGTTTTCCTTCTTCATCAATACATGTAAATCTCTTGTTATGACAATCTAGGATAGCATGATTCTTTTTCAACCAATCCATTCCAATTAGAATATCATAAGATCCCAATGGTATGATATTTAGATCAACACTAGTATTAACACCATTAAGACTTATGGAACAACCTCTAACCATATCATGGATTCTCTTTTTGGTTCTAGTGGCTAGCTGAACCAAAATTGATTTTTCAAGCTTATTTTTGTCCAAACATAATCTATCCACTATTTTAGGATCAATGTAATAATGAATTTTTCCTGAATCAATTAAAATAGAAATAGGTTGATTAATGATCTTACCTTCCACCTCGATCATATTGGACTGGTACTCTTCTTGTCGATCATCTAAGGTTGTATAAATCCTTCCCCTTTCGTCTACTGTTGTATCCTCTTGGACATTGTGCATGGTCTTCACGTTATCCTTTCTGTGAGGGAAATACTTGTACAGGTGATTTTATTTGCATCCCCAACATTGGATTGGTGGTTTTCCCCTTTTTCCCAAGGAGTCTTCTTTCTTGGATTCATCCTTATCATACTAGTCTTGATGATTTTTATTAGGTTCATTTTTGTTGAAAGGAGGTTCAAATCCCTTCTTCCTCTTATTAGACTTCTCCTTATTCTTATCCTTATAAGACTTATGCATGTATTCTCTTCCCTTGGCTTACTCATACATGCATTTATCCTTCTTGATGGTCTCAGTCAAGGCCTTGGGTTCATCATATTGAATCTTTTCTTTATAAAAGAATGGTAGTCCACTCATGAACATTTGTAAATTCAAATATTTTATAAACCCCACATACTTTAGCATCCCCAAGAAATTCAGGTCATACTCTTCCATGGTTGTGCTTCCCAACCTAAGTTCAAAGAACTCATGCATTTTCTTGTCATGGAAGTTCTCTGAGAGGTACTCCTTATGAAAGTACTTATTGAACTTCTTCTAAGTGATCCTATTCTCATTAATATGTTTGACTTTCTTTACTTGGTAACACCACATAGAATCTTTCCCATGTAAATGGTAGGTGGAAATTGTGGCTTCTAGGTTTGATGAATATTTATGCAATTGAAAATATCTCATGAGTCCAAGAAACCTTGCCTCAATATCATATTCCATTTGTCTTTCACAATCAAAGGATGGTGGGTTATGCTTCCTCAGTTCTCCTTACAAATTGTCTAATTCATGTCTTCTTCTTTGGTTCATAACAAGAAACACCTCTGGACTACTTATGGAATCTTTGGATGCATAAAAATTTATTGTTGAGTAAGGAGGTGAGTGATGTCTATGAGTTCTTATAGAAATTATTGAATAACCATATCTTTGGTGGTCATATCTTCTTTCATGACATATTCCCTCTTCTTCCTGCTTTAAGACATTCTTTGTTTGCCTCTACAATTTATTTAAGCTCTTCATCACTTGAGCATTTATCTAATTTTGTTCTCTCATCAGCCTTTCATTCTCTGCTTTGTAGCTCTGCACTTCTATTTTCAGGATTCTCATAGTCTCTATCAATGTTTCTTTCTCCCCTATGGCCTTGTGTCCATTGGATTTTGTCTCTGAATTAGCAACACTGATATTCTGACCTTTGGCCTCTTTATCATGCATAGAAGCTCCCTCTCCTTCTTCCATTTCTCGAATCTGCATTCTTATATTGAACTAATATCTTTACATCCCCTAATTCTTATAAATGTGAAAGAAACCATTTTGTTAGAATTATGCATATTATAAATAGAATTTTCCAAACAATGCTACATGTCCTTTTTATTCTCAATTCATGAAGAACATATTATAAAAAATCAATGTTATCCTTTAGCTGATACAGAATTCAATTCTGCATAGATGCTTCCTTCAAACCATGCCCCCAGGGGACCACGGCTCAAAATCGTTGGCTTAATCCTTCCTTGGTGCCTTGCTTCGCATTCTTCCACATGGGAGCTTGCACAAAAAACATAACCGAGGGTTGGGTGACCTCCCAAGCCCTTTTCACCTTATCATGAGACCGACACTGGGACCAAGTCCTCCGGACTTTGGCCTTCGGTTGTTCTCCATTTTCAACTTTAAATTTCCTCCGGAGATGAACTTCATTGAAGTCTTCACTAACTCCACGAGCAAAAGTCAGGCGGTTGAGATGTGATCTCTCGTTGAATGGATGGCCCATCCCCCATCTAGAGGCTTCAATGTAAACAAACAATTGTGACTTAATCAAACGTTGAGATCGACGACTATCCACCAATTTGGAAATTTGATGCTCTGGGGCTTTGGGACATTCATTTATCATGTCTCTCACTTCCCCTGTAGTGACAATCCTCTAAACTTACCCTACTTGTCCTGCTTGATCCAACGGTCGAGAGAGGTCTCAAAGGGATCTCTGATTGGCGATCTACTTGCCTTAGCGATTTTGGGCTTTGACACTTATCACTAACAGAAATGTGGAAACCCCTAGAGTTACATACTCTCGGAGATGACATGGCATATTGGCATCACCCTGGTTGAGATGGACCCGTGACACGTGTGCCACACATCACCCAAAAAAGGACAATTTGGGGTCCAAAAGGTGTTGAATCTGAATGAAACGTGTCCCTACACAAACCCATACCACGTGGCATAAGACACATCATAAACCACATGGACAACCCCCAATCACAGCTCCAGATCTGATAGCCCATGTGACTTCACAATTTTACACCTCCCTGAATTCATCACTTCAGGGTTTCAATGCTCTGGGGCTTTTCTCTACAACTTACTTCGTATTCATCGAAGTGGGAAAGTTATGAAGCCCGAAATTCAATACCCTTCTACCAAGGCTAGATCTGATATCCAACAACACTCACGAAGTCCTCCCCTCAATCTAACCGTCTATGGGGATTCTAGGACTTCGACGCTTCAAGGATCTTGGCTGTAATAGTTCATCAAGTTTAAAACTCCCGAAGTGAAAACTTTTGAAGTGGTCAAGGTCGACTGACTACGATCAACGATAGATATCCCTCCATGCCTCCCATTACATCGGACAATTGATAGAGCTTCGCGACTCTGTCCTTCAGGTAGTTTAGGCCTTGCTTGCCTACCAAGATCATCAAAGCAATGAAGTTCTAAAGCTATTCCTTTCCTTCTTTCCCTCGATAAAAAATTGACGATCGATCAAGAAGATCTGATGGCTAGGACTTAATTCTTACCCAACCTTATATTCACCTCCATCAGATGGCCCCTGTTCACCCGCCTTTCGATCGGATGGTCCAGATATCCCTTGATCCCACTATGGTGATCGCTCCTGAATTCAAAAGGAACGGTCACGTCTACACAATCCTTTACAAAAGATATCTAGAATTATGGTTACCATGCAATATTTTCAATTTTATTTCTCATAAGCTTCTGGATTCAAGGTGTACTTGATCTTAATGACAAGATCCTCTCTAATAGACCTGACCCATTTTGGCTCGGTGTTTCATCCTATGGCATTGATACCAAATCTATGTGTACCCAACCACCCACGGGTCAGGCTATTCCACCTAATCTGACTGCAACACACCTAGCCACTCACAAGAGAGGCACGTTGCAATCCAGGGACTCACTTCACAGTGACTTATCTCAATTCAAATCACTTCTAAGTTAATTAATAGACATGAAAACCGCATGCATAATCAAGATTCATGCCATAACATAAACTAATCCATTCACAAAATTAACCAACAAGCATGCATATTCTAAATATTAAATTCAAAGATAAATAAATACAAAGATAAATAACCATAACAAAGAGAACTTATCTTTTCTGAAAATAAGACACCATCTGGTCGCAAACCAAGGACGTTCCAACCCACCATAGACACTATTGTTCCAAGTATCAACAGTAGTGTCACCCCTGAGCCAGGGCTATGAATCCATAAGTATGGTTCTAGAGTATCACTCGGATTCCCAAACCATTCAACATTCAATCTCTCACAGGATTATTAGCACTCACAACAATCCAAGTACACCAACTCTCTTCTACCTAGTTTGCACAACACAAGAGAATGGGCCCCCTAATATGCCATGCAATCCCTCAAGTTGTCCATCTCCTTCCAAGGATCGAGTGTAGTTGATCCAGAATCTCCACTTTGGGACTCTCGAGACTCACAGTTGTGAAAAAAACTATGCAAAAACCAAAGCATCTCATACATAAAGGTATTGACTCATGCATGGAATACACCAACAGTCTCTACAACCAACAATACCATGGCTTATATTCAACAATTCGTTTTCCTTTCCCAAGCCAAGACACGAACGAGGAAAGACGAGTGGGTGACAGAATGAATGGAGTGAAATCCCAATGAAAGGTGTGAACAACCAACAATTGAGTGAATTATTGAATGAGTTAAGCAACCAGTAGAAGAAAAAGAACGAGAACCCCCCCTCATAGAATAAGGATAGGTTTATATAATTCTTGGAATTAAAGAACCGCTTGGACTTCCTCCCAAGAAGCTCACGGAATTGTTATTCTCCATTAAAAAAAATGGGAAATAAAATATAAAATAAATACTTAGCCCTGTGTTCCCCCTCTCTTGTGTAATCATAACCCCCTATAATTCTTGTTAGTGTCTATCTAGAAGCCAAAGATGTGTTTTATATTAATAATTATCAAAACATTACATTCCCTAGACACACTAGCCTCTTAATAATTGTTTAGGCACTCTTGCCTTTCATAACTTAACAAAATACAATATTTAATACGGGGCTCAAAACCCGGGGTGTTACACTTTATACTAGATAACTTAATCATATAATTCAAGGTGAATCTTATACATTATACCTTAGTAATATACACGTTCAAATCATCAAAAATTAATTTAAAATATTCTATTAAAATCTAAAGACTTTTTCTAGAGAGTAAAAGGTACTAGGCATAAATATTTTATTATCCATACTAAAATTCCTTAAATCCTGTAAAGGTTTCAACGAATAAGACTCACAATGTTAATCTGGAATAGACTCACATTATGTCTATTTAACTATTCGCCAACCGAAAGTCAAGTATCTATTCAATATTTCTCTAAATTTTCTAAAATTATTCTCACATTATTACTTAATAGCATGTTCTTTTAATTATTTAATAAATTACAATATCAATGTATCATTTATTCCCTACATCAAATTACCACATATATTAATAAGTAATTATCCATTCTAATTAAGGGTATCCATATTTTCTATGGCTTAACTTTCCCACTTCTTTTATGTACTTTAAAAATACCTTAATCCTAAGAAATATCATTGCCACCCTTCTATTATTAAATATACTTTAAATAATACCCTTATTCCTATGATGTATTCTTGCCATGTTTTCTTATAAACTACGTTAGTGAAGAGTAGAGTCATAATTGTAATGTGCATGCATTACTTCTATTTAGTTACACCAAAAGGAGTACATCTATTGATAATGGGCACAATTAATGATTTTTTAATCTTAAATTCTAATCTGATGGCTAAGTATTGAAGATGTTGGCATATTCTTAGTCGTCCTCCAAAATCAATGCATCAAATTTATTGTTCATAACTTCCTTACATTTATGAAGGCATATGTTAACATGTTTACTTTTTTACATTTACCTAATCACATTATAAATTTACTGTAAAAATACATAATTGCCATGTTAAAATGATTAAGGAGGATTAAAATATATGCAGGCCACGTTTATATCATTAAAAAACACTCTGCACACTTTTCATTTTGGTGAGTGCCCATGACCTACACAGACATTTTATGTGCGCTCTATGTGGAAATCAGCTCAATCACAACTCTTGTTCTGAATGGAACCCTTTCGACATTCTCTAGCTACGACTCAGCTGTGCTAGTCTCTACAAGCTATCAAGGAAGTTTATGATAATAATATCCTAAGGAGAAGGAACAAAACCTTCCTATCGATTTGGATTATGTGAAAATCCATGAAATAAATCTCGTCCGTGGATAATTTAATCCATATATGTTAGGGTGTGAATTATATGTACAGGAGCACCGCATTAATGAATTGAGTAACAAACAATATGTAAGGAGTGCGGTGGAATAAGCAACAATAAACTGAACGACGAAGGAAAAACAATAGTCGCACTATAAAATGACTTGGCGAAGAGTAGAGCTTACGATTAGATGACGTCGAGTACTCACTAATAGTCGTAAGAAGGAGTTAGGATCGCGATAGGAACTAAATCTACACCTATAAATCTAAGAGCTGACCCAACTACCAATTACAACGAACACCATAAATTAAGAAAAACTTAAACAACTAGGAAGTGATTATACGAGTTCCCAAATCTGGTTTGTAATTAACATCTACAATAAGTATCTCAATTATGGATTTATAATTTCCAAAAGGTTCTACAATGTCCTTACGAATTTATAAGATTGGATTGTAAATTCTAAAAAACGATAAAAAATTTCAACTCGGGTATTGCGATAAAAAGAACAACGCCTAATTATAAATCGATTAAGAATTTTGGAAGCGACCGTAATCATTTCACCATCAACTTTAGTTGGGTCTACGACGTATTTCTAGATGCAAATGCCATTAGAATTTGCAATGACCAATGGCGTAATACAAGCTTCGAATTGTAATTAATTGGAAGCATCCCTACGAATTCAAATTCTGAACTTGCAATGAATTTTCACAGTGACCAAATCAAAAACTTAAGTTCAGGATTTCCAATTAAAAAGAAATGTAATGAAACCACAAATATAGCCCCGACAAGCAATTGTAAGTTTTGAACCTGTGAAGTAAAGCTATGCATACATATTTTTGTAAGAAAAACAAAAATTAATTAATGGCTAATACACACAGTACATAGAGATTAACGTTGGCAACCCTTAACCGGGAGAAAACTAGCCTTCCTTGGTGTTGCACATTTCAACTCTTCATTGTATTAATTTCACCATTCACAATACAATATATACAATATTTTAGGTATTTCGTAGCTAAAAAAACCCCAATCCCTTAATCTGCTAGGATTAATTTAGGAAACTGCTAAAAATGGTAAAATCCGTTAAAACAGGGGGGGAAATCCTAGCCCCCCCCAGGACCCCCCATGAAAGCGCCTGACACACATGACAAATGGTGAAGGAAGTTGGGATCTTCAAACGCATTTGTCGAATCTGACGCACCCACACGCACACATGCAAATAATATAACGCATACCCAATATTCTCCCACTTGTTGTTTTCTTTGCATACAAGGGTTCACAAGATTACATAGCTAACAATCCAGAGCAGCAATGCCCATTGTTACTCTACACCAGGAGAAATTCTCTATGTTCACAGAATTTGTCAATGAATATGCAACATTCTTCAAAGTGTCAACCTTTTTGAGCAAAACCTTATTTTCTTCAACCATGTCTCTCACAAAGTGATATTGAACATCAATTTGTTTTTTCTTCGAATCATAAGTAAGGTTCTTTTAAAGGAAGATTGCACTTTGACTGTCACAATATATTCCCACTACTTGTTGTACCAACCCAATACCTAAACACAATCTTTGTAACCATATTGCTTCCTTGCTTGCATGAGTGGTTGTCATGTATCCAACTTCTATAGTTGAGAGTGCCACTACAACCTGTCTTTTTCTCATCCAACTGATTTCTCCCCCAAATAGGTTAAAAACATACCCACTTGTATATCTTCTGTGATACACATCTCCATCCCAGTCTGCATTAACAAACCCATGTATGTCCAACACTCTATCCAATCCTTATCTTCCTTGGTAGCACAATCCATAACTAGTAGTTCCACGCAAATACCTAAAAACCCTCTTTACTGTTGTCCAATGCTCCTTCCTTGGTTTTAACATATACCTGCTCAAAAATCTCACTGCATGTGCAATGTCCGGTCTAGTATAGAACATTACATACATCAAACTGTCAAATGTGATGGCATATGGAACATGGTACATGTCATCTTCTTCTTCCTCTGTCTTGGGACACTGATCTCCAGATAAACTTACACATATGGGAATAGGAACCTTGAGTATTTACTTCCATACATATTAAACCTCTGTAATATCATATCAACATATTTTCTCTTATTCAACCAGAGTTTCTTGTTTGCAAGGTCTCTTTTAATGTCCATTCCCATAATGAAGTTAGCAACACCAAGATCCTTCATGTCAAATTTGGAGGATAGTTGTGATTCCACCTCCTTGATAACTTCCATGTTATTTCCTACCAGCAATATGTCATCAACATACAACACTACATAAGTGAAGTGATTACCAACATGATTGGAATATACACAGTGATTAGCGATGCTTCTCACAAATCCCAATCCAATGATGTATGTGTCAAACTTTTGGTACCACATCCTATGTGATTGCTTCAGACCATATAGTGACTTTTTTATCTTGCATACCAATTCTTTATTTCCCTTCACTACAAAGCCTTATGGCTGCTTCATGTAGATTTCTTCTTCCAGATCCCCATGTAGGAATGTTGTCTTCACATCCATCTGTTCCACTTCAATATCAAAAGTAGAAACAATAGATAAAATAAATCTATTATAATTTAACTTGGAAATAAGAGAAAAAATCTCACCAAAGTCAAATCCCTCTACCTGGGAATAACCTTTTGCTACTAATCAAGCTTTATATTTCTCCACTTTTCCTTCTGCATTAAAATTATTCTTAAACAACCATTTTCTACCAAAATATTTTCTTCTATATGGAAACTCCACTAGATCCCATGCCTCATTCTTATGCAAGGAATCAATTTCTTCAACCATGGCCTTCTTCCGTAGTTTACTATCCTATGAATTCACTGCTTCCCTGACAGTTATGGGATCATCATAATTAATAGCTAAAGCAAAATTAGAATGAAAATAAGGTGGACTATACGTTTCTGGTTTCCTTTTTTTCCTCATTGATCTCCTCAATACTAGGGTATGATGTTCTTCTTATTCTTTTTCATCTTCTTTAGTTAATTTATATTTTGCATCATCCAACTTAAACTTTATTTTCTCAGGTTCTTATTTCCTTGGTAGGAATTCCTATTTGGAAACATATTTCGCCTCTCTAAAAACAACATCCTGACTATAAACAATCCTCTTAGTTTATAGGTTCCAAAGCTTATAACCTTTCACACCATCTTTATAACCAATAAAGATACACTCTTTAGCTTTATTATCCAACTTACTCCTATTTTTCTTTGGAACATGTACATAAGCATCACAACCAATCACTCTAAGATGTTCAAGAGAGGGTTTCTTACCATTCCATACCTAGTGTGGAGTTTTATCATCCAACATTGATTGGGTGATCGATTGACTAAGTAACATGATGTACCCATTGGCTCTGCTTAGAATTCATGTCCTAACTCAGCACCACTAAGCATGCTCCTTGATTTTTCCATCAATGTCGTATTCATCATTTATGAAACTCCATTATGTTGAGTTGTGTATGGAGTATTCTTCTACCTTGATATACCACAATTATTACAGAATTCTTCGAATTCATTTCCGCAGAATTCTCCACCATTATTTGTCCTCAATATCTTTATTTTATTCTATGTCTGATTTTCTACCAAAGTCTTAAACTCTTTAAACTTATCAAATACCTCATATTTATTTCTAATAAAATAAATCCATGTGTTCCTTGAGAAATTATCTATGAATGAAACATAATACACAGATTTAATTAGTGATCGAACAAGCACAAGTCCAAACACATCACTGTGTATCAACTCTAAGATCATTTTTTCTCTTGTAGCACCAGATGAGAATCTTACTCGATTTTGTTTACCATATATGAAATGTTCATAGAAATCAAAATCCATATTGAAATTAGACATACCTTCAACCATACCTTTGTCATGTAGTGTTTGAAGTCCCTTTTCTCCAATATGCCCCGGTCTATGATGCCACATCATGGTCTTCATTCCAGGGACAATATTGATATTGTCTTCTTTATTTCTCTGCTCAGGGAAAACAAAATTGTTACACCCATTAGTATAAGTTCTTTGCAACAACTTGTACATATTTCCACACCAAACTCCCCTCATCAACACCATTTCTCCACCTACCATCTTGCAAGTGCCTTTTGGCAATAAAGTATCCACACCTGCATCATCCAAATTACGTACATATATTAGGCTCTTGGCTAGTTTTGGAATGTGCAGAACCCAACAAAGAGTTCTAATCCTTCCATATTTTGGCAACAACTTAATCCGTCCATGTCCCATGATTTTGGTTGTCAAGTCATCTCCTAGGAATACATCACCACCATTGTATTTTTCATATTCACGGAACTAGTCCCTGTGAGGAGTCATATGATATGATGCACCTGAGTCGATCAACCGTACACCACAGTTTGCATGTGTACATGTAGATGTCAAGTAAACATCACCTCCTTATTCAGTGGAGGTTTTCTCCTTTATGGAAGAGGAATTATCAGATCCCTTTGGTTTATCAACCTTCTTAGACTTGCAATCTTTCTGATAATTCCCTTCTTTACCACACTTCCATCATTTCTTCAAATATTTTCCTAGAGACTTATATCTACCCTTAGATTTATATCTCCCCCCCGAAGACTTACCAGAATTCCTGTCTTCAGTACAAGCTCTTACAAGTAAAGCATATGTGCTATGACCATTGATGTTTTTCCACCTCACCTCTTCAAATAACAAGGATGCAACTACATCCTCATACTTCAATTTATATTGAGTGGTACTACCAATTGTTACAACCAGATTATCCCAAGAGTCTGGAAAAGAACATAACAAAGTAATGTACTTATCGTCTTCTGCAATCGTAATATTAACAAAGACAAGTTGACTTACCAGAGTACTGAAGGAATTTAGATGTTCTGTCATAGAATCTCCATCTTACATCCTATGATGATACAACTTATTTTGAAGAAACTTGTTTACCAGGGACTTTGATTGATATAAATTACCTAACTTATCCCATATTTCCTTGGTTGTATATTCTCTCGAGACATTCAACAACACCAAATATTCCATGTAGAGTCGAATAATACTCATTTCTCTTCTATAAAACTTCTCCCAATCTTCCTTCGACATACCAATAGGTTGTGTACTAGTAGTTTGTGTACCAGAAGATTGTGTACCAGTAGACTTTGTGCCAGTAGGTTGTGTACCGGGATCCACATTGATCCATTGTTCTTTGTCTACAAGAAGGTCCTCCATCTTGAGCTTCCATGGCTCAAAGTTTTTACCGTTGAACTTCTCAATCTCAATTCTAGAAGAAATCACCATTCATCTTTATACACTCAAAACACCACTTCAAAAGCTCCCATTGAACCCAGGTTTATTAGAGACCCAATATAAAATTGATCTATCAAGACTGAGCCAAACACTCAACAACAAATGCGTCCCCCTGAAGCCAAAAATGATCCCTGATACCACATGTAAGTTTTAAACATGTGAAGTAAAGAAATTCATATAGATTCTTCTAAGCAAAAAAAGAAATTAATCAATGGCTCATACACACAGTACACAAAAATTTATGTTGGAAACCCTTCGCCAGGAGGAAACCAACCTTCCTTGGTGTTTCACCTTTCAAATCTTCATTGTATTAATTTCACCATTCACAATACAATATATAAAATATTTTAGGTATTTTGTAGCTACCAAAACCGTAATCCCTTAATCCAGGATTAATTTAGAAAACCGCTAAAAATAGAAAAATCCACTAAAACAAGGAGGGAAATCATGACCCCCTGATCCAGATTGATGAACATAATGAAATGACTATAGATTATTAA
This sequence comes from Picea glauca, assembly GCA_000966675.3. Classification (NCBI taxonomy): domain Eukaryota; kingdom Viridiplantae; phylum Streptophyta; class Pinopsida; order Pinales; family Pinaceae; genus Picea; species Picea glauca. The sequence goes on along the minus strand of JZKD02S0114605.1, from coordinate 107,547 downwards.
TAGGTTCTTACACAAAATAACAATGATATAGTAAAACTAGTTTTCTATTGAATAATGAAATAAGCTGAAACTGCAAAATGCAGCGGAAACAAGCTTGCTGGAATGGTGGCGACTTATCTTTAAGAAGAGATGTGACGATTGCACTCATTTGCAAGAATATGATTAAAATGAGGCTCTGAAGGCCTTTTTACAATAATCAAGAATGCCAAAAACCATAGAAATCCAAAAACCTAACCTTAAGAGATGAAGCGCTAAAAGTCATGTGGGGCCCGTTTAGGTAAGTTAGTACATCAACTTACCAGGGTCGTAACTTTTGCATACGATCTATGTAATGATCCCAAGCCATTATGCAAGGATCATCACTGTTTTGGTGTCTTTTTACAACTTTTTCCGAGTGAGGTATTTCGTCAAACACTTTGCTGATCTACCTTTAAGATGTGTTTGTATGTTTGTATGCAGAAAATAACAGAAAGAGATAACCATGGAACATACCTCAACCATATGCAATAAGATAGACAAGCCAAAACATCTCAAATCTTCTTTATTCATAAAATAGAAGAACCTGCTACAATGGAGATGTCGATCTGGAATGCTCAACAGATGGCGAAGATGATAGACAATATATAACAAATATGAGCTGATACAAAATGCTCCCGACAATACAAAATAAGCCTCCAAAGGCTGGATAAGAGATGAAGACCAATACAAAGTGCCAAACCCCTCACTGCTGGAAGATGCCACACTCTGTTGGATAACTGGAGCTCCTCAACAATTCGGCCCTGGTGCCAAAGATGTCCAATCACCTCCAGAAAGATGCCAAACAGTAGATCGAGTGATGGTAAGAACAACCCAGGTGCCTGAAT
>JZKD02S0114605.1:71993-100625 GCA_000966675.3 Picea glauca | reverse complement strand
CTTTTGTTCCACAAATTCTCATTTAATGAGTGTCTCCTAACTAGATCTTAGTTAGAGTTGAATTATGATTCTTCTTCTAGTTAGACTACTGGTATCTTGACTCAAGATACTTATTCTATTTGTACACCCATTCTCTTATCTTTTATTATTTTCTATTTTAAAAATCCATTTTATTAATTCCATGCATACATGTGCAATTTATCCATTATTTTAAGTTGTTATTTATCTTCTTCCTAGAGTTTGATTTTATTTTAAATCCTTTTAATTTATTTAATATTTTAACTAGTCCCTTAATTAAACTTAGACTTGAACTTAGTCTAGACGTAGGCTTATACTCTTTTTAGGCTTCAAGGGTTGTAATTTAGTGGTTAAATAATCATTTTATTATAACGAGGTCTAAACATTTTTACATTTTTTAGGCTACCTAGATTTATTTGACTCGTCTTTTAATTACATGGCATGCCCTTCACGACGCACCTTTGTGATCCAAGGGTGCCACTCTCTTTAGACTAGTTTTAGAAATTCTGTCTAACCCTTGGAGTGAACACTCCATTTGATCGACCTTGTGAGATACTAAGGGACTCTGAGGAATAATGAATATTTCTTATCTCACGTCCATTAGAAATCTTCATGAGCGACTGTTTCAATCCTTCCTGACGACATTGTGGACCTCTCGAACTAGGTAATGATTAACTTATAGCTCATCCCATGACAAGAGTGTTAGTAGGTTGTGAAAGGGACGCTTCCACACCTCTCATTCAATGTCTGGTTTCTGTGCGTGGCCCCTTTACTTCTTATGTTAGTTGGATTAGGAAGCATTGTCAAGCCTACATCCACTGACAAAAACAATGTCAATAATCCATATACATAAATCATATTGCAATCAATCATACATCACATGTACGTAAAATGAAATACTGAAATAAATACAATCCACTCCCTGGCTCAATTCGGAGTCCAAGGAAGTCCATTGATGCCATCAACATCCACAACCTATCATATGTCTTGTACACATATGAAAACTCGTTAATAGCATATGCCAATATATATTCATCAGATTAACAATAAGTCACATTACATCAACATCATCATATATAACTCATAATCGAAAAGAAATCATAATATACCATAATCGAATCACTTGCACCCAAGTGTCCTCAAAGAATATATCAATAAAAGTGAACTGAGTGGATTGTGATGTTACATAAATTAATCTGCATGTTATTTAATTTCATTTACGAAGAATTTCTTCAGGAGATTTTTATGCAAATTGTTTATTGAGTTTCGTTTTAAATTTTTCACTCGTTCTGGATCTTCATTAATTCAACAAGAATATCCCTCGATATATCTACCAACATTCTAAGTCTTGTTTTTGCTTTTCAACTTGATTGCTCCCGTTAACTTTTGTTTCTTTGTTATTAAAATTTTTATTGTATCGATTGGCTCAGAATATTGATTATCTTCACAAGATGTTATTCTCCTACTCAGTCTCGTGAACGATTCTATCATGTTCCTCACGATATCAGCATTGGTTAATAATTAATCATCGTATCTTTGATTTTTATGTTGCCGATAAAGGCCTACAAACCAGACGTCTAGAAGTGACCATGGCTTTCAAAGATATCGTATGCACTCTGCCAACATTTTTGTAAGCAATTTGTAGTAATCTAGAGGGACAGACCACCGAGTGTTAATTTGTTTAAATCTCCAGATTATATATTACACCGTTCTTAGAATAACCCTTGGCTCCTAATGTGTATCGTTCCTTCTTACGTTCTAAGGTTGGGGCTTTGGAAAATTATTGGTTTTTGGGTCTACATTAATCATTCATATAAAATTGTGCTAATAAATTTTTACCATAAAAATTAGTTATGATACTTCACGATCTCTTATAAAAACAAATTGATTATTATATTATGAAATTTTATGGGACAATCTCTAATACATACAACATTGAGCTAGGAATAATTAAAGTTATAGCTTGTTGTGTTAGGGGTAGATAATATATATTTTGATTATTTTTACAATGTTGTCCTAATCAAAAGCTGAATTTAAGCTTGATAATAAGATTCTCGATCTTATTTGGCACCACTAGATTGCACTCTTAGAAACTTCATGATTGGAAATAATTGTATTAGCTATTTAGAATCTAAACAATTTAGGGAATAAACCACTTTTATTAACAGTGCCGATATAGTCTTATGCCTATGCCAAATAGATTTTGAGTTGTTTTACATCGTACCTTAAAACAAAATGATTACTTACATTGATTGGTACCGGGTCGATGCATTATATTATCTTATTAATGATTGATTAAGAAGTACCTTGTACTCTATCAAGGGCGATACAATTTATGTTGACACTAATGTATTACTTAGACACTTTAGTAGTGATATCCAATTTACGTGGTGCTATTTTTTTGGGGCATAAACGTAGGAATTTATTCCTATCTTTTGTGTGATGTGATGATAATGAAGTGCACTTTTTAACCAATTAAATACAAATCGATATTGTAACTAGATTTTGATGAGAAGTGAAGTTGATAAGATTAGATTGTTTACCTATTAAATGTTACTGGATATCGTGGAATGACCTTATCATGAAGTTGACATAGAGTACGAATAATGTCATAGTACGAATAATGTCATTGATTAAACATAGATTATTCTTTGGTTCTTATCTTTATATTTTAGGTAATAATGATTATGATATTGTCTTAATGGTACCTATCTTGACTTGGTTGTTTTGTAAAAAGAAAAAAATAATTACATGTTGTAGTCGCTTACACTTGTGTTGTTAATAGGGGGTGTTACATATGGTATCAAATCCAGGTTCAACTCTGCAATGATGAACCTGTTACTCCTTCCATTGTTTTGTTTTATAGCTAGAGATGTATCGCTAATAAAAATTTGGAATTGTTTATGACAGGTATCATGGTAAGAGGACGCAAGATGAGTAGATGACGTGGTGTGGGAGGAATAGGTATGCTTCCTCTTAGAGCATCCACTCATGAGGGATCAACTGCACTTGGAAAGGAGAACAATATTGACCAGGAACAGGTTGTTGTGGGAGATGTGGTAGGTATGATGAGATCCTTCGAAAGAATGTCAAAGGCATTGACCAACCTCCTGGATCGAGATGAGGGTAGAGAGTCGGTGCCCAATGGCTTAGCCACTGAGACATGGTTGGAGAACATGGCTATGTGCTTCACACTACGTGATTACACCTCCAACATGAAAGTACACATGGTGGTCTTTGAACTGAAAGGGAATGCACTTCTTTGGTGGAAGACACTCTTACTTGAATTAAACATGGTCATTGAAGGCCTATCATGAGAATTGCTTGAGGAATGATTCTGGGAGAGGTACTTGTCTGATGGATTCATTGAGTGTCACATTAACGAGTTCAATTTCTTATGATAGGTTAGTCATATGGTACCAGAGTATGAGGCTAGGTATATGGAGCTACTTAGATATGTTCCACATTTGAACAGTGAGAAACTAAAGGTTAACAAGTTTTAGTTCGGCCTCAACTTCAACATTCATGCAAAAGTGAGGATCTTGATGCCTCAGACGTTGTGTGATGTAGTTCAGAAGGCCCTCATTATTGAGGAAGAGATAAATAGTGGGGTTCATGTCAATATTTGTTCCATACAGATAGGATAAGTGCCACCTAGAAATAGGCAGGAAAGGGAGAACGAACTCTCTAGAGAGATAAGTCCCCGAAATACAGGATCTCATGCCGCATGTCCTTTTGATTTCAACGGTGAGGATTTACTTCGAAAATCTAGGATTCAGGAATTTCAAGGTGAAAATCTTCTAAATTCTAAACCCCCGAAGTAGAAGATCTCCTGTCGCGTGTCCTTTTGATTTCAACGGTGAGGATTACATCGAAAATCTGGGCTTCAGGAATTTCAAGGTACAAATCTCTGAAACGCTAAACCCCTGAAGCGGAGGATCTCCTGTTGCATGTCCTTTTGATTTCAAAGGTGAGTATTTTCTTCGGAAATCCAGGCTTCATGAATTTCAAGGTGAAAATATCTAAAATGCAATACCCCCGAAGCAGAAGATCTCCTTCCACATATCCTTTTGATTTCAACGGTGAGGATTTACTTCAAAAATCTATGCTTTGGGAATTTCAAGGTGCAAATATATGAAATGCTAAACCCCTGAAGCAGAAGATATGACGTCGCGTGTCCTTTAATTTGGATGACTGGGATTTACTTCAGGACTTCCAGGTTTCCCCTCTCATTTTCCTCTGGAGTAATTTCTCTCGAAGTTGCATATCAGGTGCCACACGTCCTTCTCCATTGGATGGTCATGATTTACTTCGAGAATATGGGCTTCGAGAGTTTTAGTTGCTCCCCTATCACTTGCATCTAAAGTTTTTTCTCCTGAATTCCACCGATTATTTCCACGTGTCCATCCAAATCTAACGGTGGTAGTTTACTTCGGGACTTCAATGCTTCCCCTTCTCATTTTCCACCAGAGTACTTTCTCTAAGAGTTAAATATCAAATGTCATGCATCCTCCATATCGGATAGTAATTATATACTTTGGGAATACGGGCTTTGGGCGTTTCAACTTCCCCACTCTTGTTTTCCTCCGAAGTAGTTTCTCCCGGAGTTCACATATCTTTGCCTTGTGTCCTCCTCAGATTGAAAGTCATTGTCCACTTCAGAGCTCCATCTCTACATGCAAATCGCCCCCACGAGCTCTGAAGTGCCAAAGTACATGGAAGTCATCACTTCATACATGTGGCGCTCTCATCAATCATGACACATGATATTTAGCTGGCACCGACATGTGTCACTTCTCTCTTCAAGACACGTCAACATAGTGACGTCAGACCACTGCGTCAAATCATCCTCTGGGAAGTGTTCTTGTCCGGCACCAAAGTAGTGAGATCTCCAAGCATGTTTAGAATGATCCTAAAGTTGGCAGGCAGATAAACCTTAGTAGTGGCGCTAAATTTAGCAAGTGAGCCCAGATCGTAGATCACAACTAGATCAATGGCCACGTTTTATTGTAGGGATGCAACATGCTCGAACGATAAAATTCTTGAGTGGTCTCGCAATTGAAACTGTGGTATAGTAAAAGAGCTATGTGGCATCACCTGGTGAATTGCGGGCCAAAAAATGGATTACTTCAAACCACCCCCTCACGCCCCCGCAAAATAGAGAAGCATAAGGGGACGCTGGAGCAACACCTATCATCCATGTCATGTATCTCTTTCACCCTCCAGCATGTCGCACCTTGCACATCGGTTACCCCTTTTTTCTCCCCACCTACACTTGTCCCCACGTCATCCTATTCATGAGCAATTACTCTTTCTCGTAATCGTTAGACATCACACGACAAGCCAATGCTAAGCCACCCGTTACATTATCACTCCTCCATATTTTCAACTGACATTATTTTCAATGGAATCAGATGGTGAGGGCAATTAACAAATGATTATGAGAGCCTCAATGGACATGTGAGTACAATTTAAAGAACAAAGGGAAAAAAATCACGTCTGGAAGAAGATGAAGAGATAGATTAAAGCGCCAACTCAAACAATATCAACATGTTGCCATTTCATTCGAATTGCATTCCATTTTTAGGGGATATTGTATCAAGACCAATGGTTTTTAAGTTGTGATCATTTTTGTATAAATAAATATATTTAAGATCTATTCATGGCTTCTTCTTTCTGGATGTAATAGAGAAAATCTCTTTTTTTGAGTATTAATACAAGTGGAGACAGAGATTCCAAATTCTATTCAGTTTGAGTTGTGTGTTTATCTTGTATTTCCATATCTTTGAATTTCCTCATGTAATTCTTGATAAGTGATTGATTGCAATTTAGTATCACAACTATTGTAATCATATTATCTCAGTAATTCGTTAAGTGAAAAAAATTTCCTCTATGATTGTTGTAATTAATACAACACCTGCAAGCTATTTGAATTGTTGCATCTTATATCATGTTCAAGGGTGCACCCTTTATTTTCTTCTATTGCAACAAGGTGAGACTCTTCAGTAATTGATGCCTTACTTTGTTTAACATTTTTGTAATTTTCTTTCACACCATTTGATATCATAATTATGACTCAGACAACAAAATACGACCTATGTACTATCCTATTATTAATTTCATTTAAGGATTTTTCTTATATAACTAAAGGTAGAAAAAAAACTCTTTTAAAACATCATTTTTAAACATTACTAATACTTGACATTACTCTTTGAGCCTTAAGTTTAATATTAGGAACAACATGATCCATGATCTCTATTTAAAGAGAATGGGGGGTCATTTTATGATGATCGATTGTGAGAAACTCTCTTGTAAAATCTCTTTGTAATATTTTTCTTTTTCATTAATAAACTACTCCAAGTGGCCACGTTGGTTGGGGTCATGGATGTTTCCCCGTAGGGGTTTTACCACGTGAAAACATCGATGTGTTGATCTTTGATATGGTTGTGTGAGTGGTTACTGAATTTGTTCATCCTCTGCTAGAATACCTATTTTGTCGAACATGGTATCAAAGCTTGTTTGAAGACCCTCTCCTGTTGTAGATTGAGATCGTGAAGCCGAGTTGCCTCGTCTCCATTTTCTATCATTTATGTACATTTTTGGGTTGAGATGACTATTCCATTGTGTCCGGAGTGCTCATTCCAGTCAAGAATACTTTTTGTTCACTAGAAAAGCTTTATGTTTTCCCAAGATATGGCTATTTTAGTCAGATATGGAGGTATAAAGCCTGAATATGCATTTTTTAAATTTTTGCAGAGCATTATTTTGGTTTTATATTATTTATTTCCGAGTTGCTATTGTTTTATACCTGTGTATTCTCTTTTCCCCATTCCCTGTGCGATATCGGAAAATCATAAACAAATAGGAAAAGGTGCATCTTCTAGGTAAGCTAACCGATATCTAACTCTTGTTGTCATTGAGAAGCAAAATTTATTTCTTGTGTGAAAAGATTTTTTTTTTAGAACAACAACAACAAGAAAAACACCCCCAATCCTCTTCCTAAAAAATAAAATATGTTGAAAACAACAACACCCCCAATCCTCTTCCTAAAAAATACAATATGTTTTGCTAGACCATTTGGTTAAACATTGCCTTACTAAGTAAGAGGTCTTGAGTTTAAGTATCTCTTTTGTTACTTTTTTGACAAACGCGCCTCTTGGCGCGCCTCGGTCCATTTGCATCTTGTTCACAGTGATTTGTGTGTTCCACTTTCTTCTCCTTATTTTTATGGGTAAAAATATTTCTTAACTTTCATTGATGACTTTTCCAGACATACTTGGGTTTACTTCTTAAAAATTAAGAGAGAAGTTTTTGACAATTTTTTGGCCTACGAGGCCCTTGTAGAAAAGCAATATGGACATCAAATTCAAAAGTTTAGAATAGATAATGGAGGAGAACATGTGAACAATAATTTTACAAGTTTCTGCACTACACAGGGCATCCAAATGCAACACATTGTTCCATATACACCACAACAAAATGGTTTTTTTGAGAGAAAGAACCACACATTAAAAGAAATGGCTAATTGTATGATCCAATCTAAGGGATTAAGTATAAAGTATTGGGCGGAAGCAATCAACTATGCAAATTACATAGTAAATCACACTCCCACAAAGGCTCTTAAAAATATAACACCGGAATAATCTTGGACTAAAATTAAACTAGATGTATGCCACTTCTGTGTATTTGGCAGTATAGCATGGGCTCACAATCCTGATGAGAAAAGGAAAGCATTGCAGCCTAAAAGTGAGAAGTGTATATTTGTTGGTTATTTTGAAGATGTCAAAGGTTATATAATTCTTCAACCACATTATAATGAAATTATTATTAAAAGAGATATTAAATTTGATGAAAATATATTGGCCTACGAGTCTAATTCAGAGATTGTGCCTTCTTCATCCTATGATCCATCTTCGGCATTTGTGCCTTTTTTTGTTCATATTCTATTTTCTTCTTCAGATTATGACAGTGAGGATGAAAATCCACCTCTGCCTCCTCACCTTCCTCAATATGACTCCCTTGAACCTGAACCAGCATGAGCTCCACAGCTTCCTAGATGGGTCCATTCAACACGAGAAGCAGTTGGTGATCTTGTCGGTGATCCTTTAGATCAACATCGGGCACATTCACAGTTCCAACGAGCCTCTTTTCTTTTGGCTCAAGTTTCAGAGACTCGTGATCCAAAGACATTTGCAGAAACTTCAGGTCATCTAGATTGGGATACATAAATGAATGAAGAGTATCGTTATTTAATGGCTAATGATATTTGGAATCTTGTACCTCTTATAAAAGGAAGAAAACGTTTCATATGTAAATGGGTCTATAGAAGTAAGTATGCATCAAATGGAAGTGTTGAAAGACACAAATCTCGGTTAGTTGCCAAAGGATTTTCCCAAGTTGAAGGAATTGAATATAATGAAACATTTTCCCATGTAGCCAAAATGAATTACATATTCCGTGTTCTTGCCCTTGTTGCCTCACATAAATGGGAGGTCCATCAAATGGATGTTAAATCCGCCTTTTTGCATGAAGATTTGCAAGAAAAAATCTACATGGAACAACCTCCTGACGATGTCTAGAATGAATCTAGCCTTGTTTGTTTCCTTAAGAAATCTCTTTATAGTCTTAAGCAAGCTCCTCGGGCTTGGTATGCCAAAATGGACAAATTTCTTATTGAAATTGGATTCTCTAGAAGCAATTCTGATTCTAATGTTTATACCAAGAAAGTAGGAATCCATCTCATAATCCTTTTCCTTTATTTTGGTGATCGTATCCTTACTGGTAGTGACCCAAAACTTTTAAACCATGTGAAGACCAGCCTTAAGAAGAAATTTTAAATGATAGACTTATTTTTTTTGCACTATTTCCTTGGCCTCAAAGTTTTGCAAACCAATGAAGGAAATTTTCTTCCCAGTCTAAGTATGTTTGTTACCTTCTTCATCCCTTTTACATAGATGATTGTAAACTAGCCCCTTCTCCCTTCCAATATTGAGTCAATCTTATTGCCACACTGTACTCTTAGTTAGTTGGTAGCCTCTTATACTGGACTCATACCCATATTGATCTTTCCTTTGTTGTTGGTTTTGTTTCTCGGTATATGAAAACACCCCATGAAAGCCATTGGAAAGAAACTAAAAGGATACTTCATTATCTTCGTGGTACAGTTTAGTTTGAAATACATTACAGTTCAGGGGGGACTCCTTTATTGGTTGGTTTCACTGATTCAGATTGGGTCGGCGAACCTGATGATCAGAAGTCTACTGCAAGTTATGTTTCCAGCCTTGGTTTAGGACCTGTCACTTGAGCCTATAAGAAACAACATGATATTGCACTTTATTTAGTAAAATTAGAGTACCAAGCAGTGGTAAATGCAAGTCAAGAAGCCTTGTGGCTTCAACAGATCCTTTCAGAGTTTGGATTTTAGCAACAACATCCAACCAACCTTTTGTGTGACAATCAGAGTGCCATCAAGCTAGCCAAAGCCCTAGTTCAACATCAATGCAACAAGCACATCGAGCTACACATGCAATTCATCAGAAATCTCATTCATGATCAAGTTATTGAAGTTCTCTTTTTCCCTATAGAAGATAAAGTTGCAGACATTTTCACAAAATCTCTTACAGAAGTGAAGTTTTCCAAACTTCGATCTATGTTAGGAGTTTAGGAAGTTGTCATTAAGGGTGGATAGGCTCTAATGCCTCCTTCCTTCTCCTATTATGTCACTATTGTAAATCATTCAATCATATCCCAAGTTGTTTATAAGGTGGAATGTTGGGATATTTAGACACTTAGGAGTAAGTTAAGATCTACTTGGTCTAATGTGTCATTAGGTAAAAGTGTGTTTCTTAGTGTGTTTCTTTAGTATGCATTAGTGTGCATTTGTACTTAGGAAATCCTATGGTCACGATATGTTCCCGACATAGAGTGATCTGACAGTTCATATTCTCCCCGATCTTAACGGCCATTGATCCATGGCTTTACACCCGATTGGTCCATGATATCTATTTAAAGATCATGGAGGGTCATTTGCCGATGATCGATTGTGAGAAACTCTCTTGTAAAATCTCTATGTAATATTTTTATTATGTATTAATAAACTTCTCCAAGTGGTCGCGTTGGTTGGGGCCGTGGATGTTTCCCCATAGGGGTTTTACCACGTGAAAACATGGGTGGGTTGATCTTTGATATGGTTGTGTGAGTGGTTACTTAAGGTGTTCGTCCTATGATGGAATACCTATGTTTTCGAATATATTATGAATAAATAAAATAATAAACTAGCCATTGTGGATATAACACATTTTGGGGTGAACCATGTTAAGACCTTGTGTCTTGATGTGTTTATTATGTCTATTATGTTTTTGATGCATGGGATGGATGGTTAGTATAGATTTGTTTACTCTTTGTGGTTATCATTCAATGATGGTAAATGTTTAGTATTCTGAATATGTCACAAATATATGTTGTTATCATTATGCACACTTAAATTAATGATGAATGAATGAATGTTAAGCCAAGTAATGTTGTGCACATAGTATATTGCATGATAATTAAAGGTTAAGTAACAAAGACTTCCTGCAGACTAGATGAATGGGTAATGCATAGTATGGTCATGTTGAATGTGTCACTTCCCCACCAGTGCAAACACTCGGTTCCTATAGACTCTCTATATGCCTCGGGTGAGCATTCACTTTCTTGTAGGTGATTCTAAAATGGAAAGTGTCTAACGATTTTCTAATGATTAACCTCGAGTCTTCCCATTGCACGCCAAAAAAAACATATATTGATGACAACATCCTATGATGATAAAATTCACTGACATCAACATCACAACTTCAAAACAATGCACACAACAACATCAAAGACCTTCATCCCTTCATGTCACACCTTGGGAACAGGAAAGACATCAATAAAATCCCTTAGACTTCTCTTGCACACCTTTAGATCCAAAAAATACACCCTGACACATTTATCACACCTCATATCACTTTTGAACACCTCAAAATTGATATCTTTCTTGGTTTCTCTCCAAATGAAAAATTACATCATGTATTTATAGTAATTCTTTCCCCGCTTTCAGGGTCAACCTCTAAATATTGGTTGAGCTAACCTCAATTTTCTTGTTGGGTTGTCGGATGGAAAAATTCATATCTCTTCATTCATAGGGAGTTATAGGCAATGCCATATAGTGTTGGAAAGGTATTTAAAAAATATTTCCAACTATATAACTTGTGATCCCATTTGATATAGGTATGTAGGGTAAAAATTCGTTCAAATATAGGGTATCCAAACTAACCAAAATTAATACTTTCAACAATATCCATCTTGCAATCCTTATCTTAGGCATATGTAGGATTTTAATATTTATCTTTGGAGTATTGTAGGCTCCCCTATCTTTGACATCAATGAAAAAAATATTTCCAACACTTCCTTCCACATCTAATTGTATCATTTCATAGATTTTAGTTGGAGACTCTACATAGGTTGATTTTTTAGGAGAAGGCACCATACAATTAGATAATGAGTGCATCCATGATGTTCTCCATATTCCTCACATATCTACCAATCTACTCTCAATTTATCAAATACTTCATTTTGTTGATGGGAAACAATAATTTTTTTTCCTAATGATGGAGTCATTCAAGAACTACAAAATCAAGCCATTGTTGTTTCTTTTGGAAGAGTTGATCATAATTATTGATTGTACATGTTTACTTATTTTGAGCCTTCCTGTGATTCCACTTTCATTTCATATGTTGATTATTTGAGTGGACTTTGGCATGAAATATTTGGACATATAAACTATAGGTATTTCTGGTAGTTAAGAACACAAAATTTGGTGCATTGGTGGAGTTGGTATAGGTTGTGTTCTTGGAAAACAACATCAAGATAATTTTCCTAAATGTAAGGCCTTGCATGGTACCACACCTATTGAGTTGGTACATATTGATCTCATGTCATTTCTAGCTTATTTATTTTTTAGGGGCTAAGTATGCACTCACTTTTACTGATTCCTTCTCATGTCACCCTTGGGTGTACTTTCTTAAGTACAAGAGTGAGCTCTTTTCTATTTTTAAAACCTTCAAGGATTTTTTTTAGAAGTAGTTCTATATTTTTGTTAATAAAATATGCACAAATAATGGAGGGGGAGTATGTCAATCATTCATTCAGTTTATTTTGTAGAGAACATGGAATTCATCATCAACACTTTTTTCCCTACAACCCTCAACAAAATGGTGTTGTTGAAAGAAAGAATTGGACACTGAAAGAGATGACAAATTGCATGATTTAGTCCAAGAACATGGAACCTTATTTATGGGTTAAAGAAATGAATTGTGCTAATGAAATTTAGATTCCAATGCCTCGTAGGGAAATGTGACACATGACTCCAATGGAATCTTGGACCCATGTTAATCCTAGTGTCTCTACTTTTAGGGTATTTGGAAATCTAAAGTGGACCTTAATACTAAATGAAAATTGAAAACCATGGTGAAGAAGAACCAACCACTAATATTTGTTGGTTACTATGAGGATAAGTAGGCATATAGGCTATTTGATAATGTTTATAAAGATATCTTTCGTCTAAGGGTTTTCCATTTTGATGAGTGCCTCAATCCCACATTGTCTCCTACTCCTCCCATAGATCGTCATGTTGATGACACTGTTGATCATGATGGCATTTTTTTTTTGTAGAATAAGAAGTCGATGAACATTGTGTTGCTACAAATAACACTACTAAAGATGAAAATAATCAAGAAAATATGACATCACTAAAAACAAAACATGAGCAGCTTGAACAAGAACAACATGATCAAGACAACACTTGAGGAGTGATTTCATGAGTGAAAGAGCCTTGAAAAGTATGGCTATGATCCAACTAATTTTAATTATTTTTCCTTTGAACCTCACCATACTCAATCAAAAAAAACTAGTAACTCTTTTTTTATTCATTCCATTTCTAATAATCCATGTCAATTTTCTGATGTTGATGGGATTCACGAATGGGATGCTACCATGATAGAGGAGTATTATTTCTTGTTGAAGAATCACACATGGGGTATCATTTATCTTCCAAAGGGAAAAAAAATGTCTTATTGTAAATGGGTCTACATAACAGTAAGGTCTCCTGTGACACCCAATGATCACATGCACTCCTTGGGAATACTTGGAGACGATCCAATTAAGATAACATGAGGAGCATGTGATCAATTGGGTGATCAAAGACATGTGTGCATGGAAAGGAGAACCTTGGGTGAACGATGGTGATGTGCATCACCAAGGGGACCTCTCTTTCCTTGTGATGATTGATGGAGACTTGAGTTTTGTTTGGGTTAGGAAAGGGTGACTTGGGTTCCTACCCAAGGAGTGGACCCCCCTACCCTTGGCAGCATGGGTGCATTGAAGAGGTTGGATGAACCCATTGACACACCCATGAATATTCACATAGCTAGTTTGAAGAAATGCACAAGGAAGAGGTGCACCAAAGAGGTTGTGGCACGTTGGAATGAGGAGCGCACCCAAGGTTGGGGTGTGCTAGTCCCAATGGACATGAGAGGTTGATGAGCACACAAGTTCATAGGCACGTTGGTCTGTGAAGGGACATGTCAGTTTGTTTGGGAATGTTGGTCAGTGAAGGGGTGTGACACACCCAAAGAACACAATGGTTTGTGAAGGTGATGTTTGTATTCCATATAATAACACAAGGGTGCACATCTAAGGAAGTCAATAAGAAATAAGACACAGAGAAATTCAAGTGATTGAGGCAAGGATGAACATAATGTAGAGTTGTAAAGACATGGAATAAAAATAACCGAGAGTGGGACACACAAGGAGAGTTTGGGGAAGTATGAACATAGGTTTGTGTGAGGAATGATGAGGTAAAACCAAAGTCTACATTACCTTGGTGAAGTTTGCGACAAAGAAGAGAAAGTGATTTTGTGGAAGCATGCACATATAGGGAAGACCATAGGGGTTGCGAAAATTATTGCAACAAAGAGTCTTGGTGGGATGTGATAGCCCATGATATGTACTGAAGCACATCATTATTCTTTGCTAGTCATGTGGTAATTCCTTCTTCTAGGATTCAGGCATTTAAAATTTCATAGTTTTAGAGTCATCTTTTATGATTATGACTCAAGAGGTTAGCACCTTCAAAAATAAGGCATGTGTCAAATATTTGGTAATGATGTTTTCATAAAAAGGATATCTAATGGTTTTTTCTGGTCTTTAGTGTCATTCTATAATCATTCATCCTTCATGGTTCTTCATTGCAAATATTTATCACCATTTGTGAAATATTGTTGCAAATTGGTTCAACACTACGAACTAATTTCCTGTAGCATCTTTCTCCGATGTTTTCATCATAACGTTCGAATCCTGATTTGGGCTCTTATGAAACTTGGTGTGGGGGAAACACATGATGTTTTAGACTTGCTAGAAAAACATCATCCTAACCCATTTCATATTTTTGGAGAAAAGATAAAAACATCACCGATAAGAAAGTTGATAGTGCATGTTGTCAAAGGTGCTGCAAACTCTAACAGTCTCACAAATCCAAGCTATGGGATGGATTCCAGTGTTTAGGGAAGGTTTGAATGGTTTCCTAGGAGTTATTTGGACATGAGGGACATGTGTTCTATCACCAAATCAAGCATCAAGACCTATTTCAAAAGGCATTTATCACAATATACAAGATAAAATGGAAGAAGATTATATGTATCTCCTTGATTTTGACATTCTTAGATTAGAGAGAGATAATGCAATATATATGGAGGGGATTTTGATAAGGAAAGGGTTGATTTCATGACTAGAGATAGCTTGAGAGAGTTGCAGGGGCAGTTTATCTATGTATTTGTAAGCCTGAGGGCATGTACTATAGGATTTTCTTCCATTAGAGATTCATGAAAGTTGTGATACCGGACTATTTTTCTCTTGTTTCCATTATTTCTTATCATCTTGCTTGAGAAATATTTACAGACTTTGAATATCAAAAGATTCCTTTGGTAAATGGATTCATGAGATACAAAGGATTTGTGGTAATTTCCTATTAATCATTGATTATTGTTCAAGCACTCTTTTATCTATCTTTCAGAAAATATATTTTTTAAGTGGATATTTTTCTTTTTGTTTACCTTCTATTCTTATACCCATCCTTGCATAAGACTTTTTTTTGGTAGGAAGACTGATTGCCTTTGATATACAGAATGTTATAACTCCATGCCCAATAGAATGCATTTGCAAGAATTATGTTTCCCTCCCTTTTACTCTTCTCTTGTTGATCCACTAGTATAACCTGTTTTAATCTTTTAAATCAAATGGGTACTAGGATTATCCTCTAGCAGTCTAAGGGTGACTCTCAGTGGTAACATGATGAATCTATGTATGAGTGTCTTGGTGAGGTGAGGCGGGTTGTGTGACTCTATCCAAGTTGTAAACTGAGATAGTAATGCTCATATTGTAACAGTTTCACAATAATGAGACTTAGCTAGGTGTTAGGCACGTATTCTATCACCCACACTATTTTTGTGTGTCTCTTGATTGTTTCACAAGTGTTATCCTTTTTTTCATGTTCATGGATGTATACTTAAATGAGCAAGAGTTAATATGTAAACAAGACTATCTAAGTATACATGTGAGTTTCACATAGTTGGAGTATGACTCACCCATATCCTATAATGGAGCATGAGTATGCTCTAGGTCAAGAGGCCTAGTTCCGGTGAAGTATCCTTGGTGTTTCTAAGAAACCAAGTGATAATCATAATTGTGCCACATGGCCTCAGGAGGTGTATGATCCCAATATCTGGGTAGGTTTCCTTTAGGGTCGTGACAGGTGGTATTAGAGCTAATTTTGGTGAAGATATTGGATAGATATTCACCACTGTATCAATGATAGGTGGTATTAGATATGATTTTGGTGAAAATATTAGATAAATCTTCACCACTATCTTAATGATAGGTGGAATCAGAGAAGATTTGCCTCTTCACCACTACTACAATTGGAAAATTGGTGTTGAGGTGCACTTGTTCAAATATCAGTTTGGGCACGGGCTTGGTGAAGTTTTGGTAAGGTGTACTGACCTATCATAGAGAAGTTATGGGCACAAACTTGGTTGGTTTGGTTTGCAACAAAAGTGAAGTGTCGAGTTGCAGATGGAGCTAGGACTTGTGAACATAACTTTTCACACACCTTGAGAAGAGAAGGAGAAAATTTATTAGGGTGATATGAGCGCTCGTGAAAGGTGGACGAACACAAGACTTGTTGTAGGAATGTTTACGGACCTGATCATAGAAGTGATTGCAGAGTTTGTTGTAGAACTAATCGTTGAGTTGATCACATAAATTTGGAGAAATATAGAGGATAATTCTTGGGTGCATTAGACGAACCTCTTGCAAGTAGATTGAATATATACTTGGGGGGGGATCCATGGTTGGGTCACATGTAGATGGAAGTGACACTAAGAAGATGTCCAAGATAGAAAAAATGAAGGATCAACCTGTTATCTTGGAAAGGATTGTTGAGAAGATGATGAATGCAATGTATCAACATGGTGATAAGGTTGAATAGATGGAGAATAAGATAGGAAATATTATCTATAAAATTTTGTGGATATACCACTAGAACAATTCATCACAACATATCTGATAAAATACTAAAATATTTACTATTAAGTCTAGTTTTCCTTTAGCTCTCCAAAATATTTAGTTATCGGTTTTCTTCTTATGCATGAAATAGATAAAACACACAAAATAGATAACAGTGAAATATAATCATACCATCCAAAAATAAATAAAATATATGACCTAGGAAACCTAATATAGGAGAAAACCCAGCTAGAAGGTGAGCTTTCTCTCCTCTCTTTTCTCTGGTATAGAAATGATCCAAGTACAAAGAAAGAGGCACTCTTTGTGGAGTTTCTTTTGACATGTGGCATGTATGGTTTCTACAAAATCTTTCCTCTATTTTTCTCATAGACTACCACTCTTAGATATTGTTCAGAGCTATGGAACAATATACAATGAAAAACAATGGAACCCCTTCTCCTCCTAATGGTTGGATATTTAACATAGCCCGATAGCCATATAGAATCTTATTGAAATTGCATATGTGTATATCCCCATATGCATGAGTAACAAGATCTAATGTGGCATACTCTTGTACCATGGTGGTCAATATGATAGGTCAACTTGCGAGAGGAATAACATTTGCATATGAACTCTGATTGACGAACGATTTGCATCGTTGGAAAGGTCTCAGAGAATAGAACACCATATGGGTGTGGGTACATTTTATAGACACAAAAAACCAAAATAAATCCATTTAATGTCTAAAAATGGATCGAGAAGGTTTCGGACCCCAATTTTCCAAACTAGGACTTGCCATTAAAATGACCCTACAAGACAATTCTTCCAATTGTTTCCACTATGAAAGCATCAAGATAGATGAAAAATAATATCATGATCTAATATGGATCATACCTCCCCATTTAGGGAGGATTTTGGTCCCAAAAATATTTACTAAATGAGGTGATGAAATGTTTCCTCTACCTTCTCCCCAGAGTACCTCTTTTCCTTTCCTGGAAGTTGTCCTTTCAACCCAATCTACCAAAGGTCACATTGCCTTTGTATTATAGTTTTGGACCCTTTTTTCAAAATTGTATCCTCTTCTAACTCTGCCTGAACATTTGGTTCTAAGTCCTCTATGGATGGTAGGACCTCCTCCTCATCTTGATCCCTCATGGAAGGATCATAGAGTTTGAGATTCTCCACATTCATTATTGAGTAAATGAACATGCTTGGGGGTAGACTAAGTCTATAGGAGTTATCTCCCACCTTTTCCAATATCTAAAAAGGACCATATTGTAGAGTCTTGATCTTCTTACTAGGACCCTGTAGCTTTTCCTTATTTAGTTGTAACCATACTTTGTCTCCCACTCTAAATGTTCTCTCTATTTTGTGTTGTTCATGTCTACCCTTGTACTTTTCATGTGATTTATTCAGTGTCTCTTGTACTTGAAAATGGATCTACCTAATCTTATAAACATTTATTTTTCCTTTTAATGCATCTCTCATGAGGTTCTCCCTCACTCCTTGTTTTCCATATACAACATTTAAGGGAGAATATGGGAAATACCAAAAGAAAGTTTCAAAAGGTGACTTACCAAAAGAAGCATGGAATGATATATTATAAGAGTGTTATATATAGATCAAATTTCTATCCTAGGTCTTTAGATGCTTCTTATTGTAGCCCCTCAAAATCTGCACCAAACTCATATTGACTACTTCCTTCTACCCATCTATTTGTGGATGGAATGTTGTAGACCTCTTCAAATTAGTGTCCATATTCTCCCACAATGTAGTCCAAAATGAACTGAGAAATATGGTATCCCTATATGATATGATGCTCCTTGGTATCCCCAAATGCACCAAAACCTGTTCAATGAGCAAGTTTGTTGCTTCCTATCCCTTGATGGTATTTTTACAAGGAATGAGAATGAAAATTTTGTTGAACCTATCAACTACCACAAATAAATATTCATGTCCCTTATGTGTGGTTTGTAAAAATCCCACAAATTCCATGGAAATGATTTCCCAAGGTCGATTGGGTATAGGTAAGGGACGGTATGGAACTTTCTTCCTCTTATTGGGATTGATGGTACAACAAAGTATACATCCTATAGTATATTGTGCTACATATTCTTTCATTTTTTTCCAATACACATACCTCTGTAACTTGGAAACTATCTTCCCAACACCAAAATGTTCTACAACCTTGGAGGTGTGATCCTCTCTGATAAGATGCGATCATTCCCCTTTAGGGACATAGAGCTTGTAAATATTGTAGATTAAACCATTCTGGAAATTATAGTCATCTTTTATGTCACCTTATTATGTATGAATTTTCCCTTGTATATGTTGAAACACCTCCTTGAAGTCGTCATATTTTGTGTATGCATCATGGGTGAAAAGATCCATATGCATCATGGTTCCCAAATATGTAATATTGGATGTGGGTGGCCATGAAAGCATGCCTACAAAATTGTTTGTTCTTCCCTTCTTATACTTCATGACTAGATGAAATTTCTATAAAAACCCCATCCACTTGTAATTCCTAGCTTGTCGAAGCATACTTTGGGATTGAAAATACTATAGTGGTTGGTGATCTGTGTGTATGATGGTCTCGTTTCCCATTAGATAGTGCTTCCACTTCTTTACATATTGAACTAGGGCATAGAGTTCCTTGTCATAGGTGGGTTAGTTGAGAATTGACCCATGAAAGACTTTAGAATGATAGCAGACGAGCTTTCCTCCCCACATCAATACTGCTCCCATGACATACCCACTTGCATCTGTCTCCACTTTGAAGGGATTCTACAAGTTTGGTAGAGAGATCATTGGTTCTTGAATGATCGTTCTTTCCATCTCATCAAAATCCTTATGTTCATTCTTTCCCCATCATAAAATCTTACCATTGTCTTGTATGGCGTGGAGTGGTGCAACTACATGATCCGTATTTTATTAGAAGAATGAAATGAATACATACTATTATTATTCTTAACACAGAAAAACAAGGAACAGTAATAGAGATACAGTAAAATTGACTACTATTCAATAAGGAAATATGTTGAAACTGTAAAATGCAGACTGAAAACAAGCTTGCTATAATGGTGGCAGCTTATCTCTGAGAAGAGATGTGACGGTTATGCTCATTTGAAATAAGATGGCTACAATGAGGCTCTCCAAGCCTTTTTAAAATAAAGAAGAATTACAAAACCCTAGACATCCAAAAACCTAACCCTAGGAGATGAAGCACTAAAAGTCTCGTGGGCCCTGTTGGGGTAAGTTAGTACATCAACTTCTCGTGGACATAACTTTTGCATACGATCTTCGTTTTAGGCACAGGACAACCCATTGGAAAGGTCTATCTAAGGAATACACATGTTTCCATAACACTCTAGATAAATCCTGTAGTGTGACTGTGGAAAGCCCTAAAAATGTTGTTCAGGGCCTCAAAACGGCCTCGAAAGTTCGGGACTCGAAAACTAGAAAAAAACTTCCAAACAAAAAAACTACCAAAATGAGCTAGTCAGAATAGGCGGGAGGCCACCAAAATCCATCTAGATCAATCCTCCCACCTTAGGAAGCAATTTTATCCATTGCGTTGATTTCCCCCATTATATGAGGAATTTTCTACTGAATTTGGCCCTGGGTGAGCCACTTTCCTTAGTGTAGGAGCTACCCTGCTTTGACAACTCGATAAAGCTAGATCATCTACTAGCGAGTGACCTTGACCTGTGTGTCCAAAATATGATCACTATATTCCTTTTGCATGCAGTCAGATTTGATCTTTGTTGGTTTCAATTGTTCTGTTATCTCTGAGGTGTCCAGTAATGCTGGGAAATATGGCCGAAGGAGATCCATGTTGAACATTAGGTGCAGGCAAAGGAAAGGGGGACTGTTGAGCTCCAAAGAATTATCTCCCACATCTTTGGTGATGGTATAAGGTCCATGCTAGAGTGGGAGAAGCTTCTGACAGGGCTCTATAAGACATTATTTTTGTAAGTGCAACCAAACTTTGTCTCCCACCTGAAACTTATCTGGCACCCGATGTTGATCATGGTGCTACTTATACTTGGCATTGGACTTCTGTAAAATATCTTGAACTTGTTGGTGGATGTGCTAGATCCAATCAATGAACTGGGTGTATTTTTCAACTTTAGTTGGATCAGGTGACGAGTCGACTGGGGTGGCCACAAGGGGTAGTGCGACATCTATGGGACCCAATGGTTGGAATCCCAACCCCACCTGAAAGGGGCTATAGCAGGTTGAGCTATGTAGAGATCAATTGTAGCTATGATGAACATACGAAAGACTCTCATCCCATGTGTGGGGGTGCTGAGAATTGTACATGCACAGGATATGCATGATCATTCTATTGACGAACTCGATTTGGCCATCTGTACGGGGGTGGAAGGCAGTGGATTTGGTGAGCTTGGTGTCCGACATTGAAAATAGGCTCGACCAAAATGTGTTGAGGAACTAGCTGTCTCAATATGAGACAATGGTTTGTAGGATTCAAAAATGTACCCATACCCGTTCAAAGAAGATCTTGGCAATGGCCTTTGCTGTGATTCTCTTCTTGTAGGAGGCCAGCATCACCATCTTGGAAAAGTGATCAACAACCACCAAAAAACAGTCATTTCCCCTCTTGGTGGATGGAAGGCCTGACATGTAGTCCATTGAAATGTATTCCCATGTCCTGTTAGGAGCAGGAAGAGCGATGTACATGCCTTCTTTCTTAGTGGTCGGTTTGGAAATAGCACAGGTAGTGAAAGACCTGATATAATTGTTGACATCCTGTCAAAGTTTTAGCCAATAGAAATGTTGTTGCATCACTACCACTGTCTTTTCAATGTTGAAATTTCATGCCACCTGACTGTAGTAGGCTTACTAAATCATCTTTGCTCGATCGCTTGATGGAATGCAAAGATCTCCCAGATGGCACAACATCATGTCCTGAATATGGAAATTAGTGACAATTGAGTTTTCTCCCAACATTTGGAAGGTGGTGGCGAAGTTAGGGTCTGTCTCATAGAGGTGGGTCCATCCGTAGGTCTCATGTCCACAATAGTCTATCAACATGGTGAGTGTTGTGATTGGGGGTCGACTGAGGCAATCAATGACTTGGTTGGTACTCCATTTTTTATACTTGATGTTGAGGTGGAACTGCTACACGTATGTGGACCACTTCTGATGGCGGACATTCTACAATTTTCCTTGCTTCTGCATGAAATGAATTGGCTTATGTTCAGTGTGTATGAATGTATCCTTCCCAATAATGTAATTCCTCCACTGGCGACAGGCTTGCACAATGGAGTACATTTATTTTTCGTAAGTAGGGTACTTACGAACGACATCTGATAGTGTCTCACTATGATAGGACATGGGGTGTGTTACACATTATTTTCATCATCCCTATGATCATTAATTATGTAAACCTATATGTTGCATTCAGAGGGGTTAGTGGCCTGAATTCTTGAAGAAGGAAGGGAGAAGAACTTTTCCTGAGAGAAGAAGTTGTGTTTTCCTCTATATAAACCCTATTTTGGAGGATTTTCGCAGTCTTCTCTATATGCAGGGTGCGAAAATGCATGATTTACACACCTTGCTCTATATTTGGGTTGTGGAGTTTCTATAGGTTGCACTATAGCTAGGGTGCAACAGCCTTCGTACGTGGGAAACACGAGAATTTTCTCGATGATTATAGAAGGAGAATCTTCTATGGTGAGGTGGTCTATGAATGGTTTGGATCTTACTCGCTTTCATGATTTAGTGGGATCATATTAACGTCCTCACCTTATCCTCTTCATCTTATAAAAGGAGAGGATCTCTCATGGAGAAAGTTAGTTGGATTGAGCTTGGGTTTTCAAGGTTTTGTAGCTTGGATTTTTTGGAACTTACATATTGTCTTTCATCTTTTCTTTGTCAAGATAGATTGTGAGTAGCTATCAGATCCATGGTCTCAGAATCCTTGGAGCAAGAAGTGTGTGGGAAGTAAGGAACTATTGGAAGGAACCTGAAAACATCAAGGCATCTAGTTGTATCTTTCTTCCACATTCTTTAATACAGATATACTTTTCTTTACTATATGAATGTTATTTGTTCATATTGTATGATTACTTGATCACGTACATTGTTTCATATCAAATAGGCTTTGTTATTCTTCTCTTCGTTGGATTTTGTTTATTTGCAGATATTTCTCCATAGGCCTCGTGACAGAGCTTGGATTGCTTTGGCAAAGTCAGATCTTCAATATTTAAACGGTATGTTCTAGATCCATTTCTCATTCGATAATTGAAAGATAAGGAAAGATTAGTGCACTGTCTTGTTTTTTTCTAGATCTAGGTGGATCTAGGGAGATTAGTTTATGTCTGCATTTATTTATTTATCTAATAACAAGGTGGTTGTGTTGACTAAGGACTATGGCCACATCATATTCTAAAGCATCTGTCTCAATCTCAAAGGGATTTTGAGGGTGCGATAATGAAAGTACAGGGGATGAGCACAAGCATTTCTTCAAATCATTGAATGCTTGTTGTTGGGACAGGACCCACAAAAATGTTTCCTTACCACCGCACCTATTTATTTGGTTGAGGGCCCATGCAATATGGGAGAATCCCAACATGAACCTGTGATAGAAATTGGCAAGGCCAAAGAAGCTTCGAAGCTCAGTTAGTGTGGTTGGGGCTAGCCAGTAACAAATGACCTAGATCTTGGCTAGATCCACATGCACACCATGTTGATCAATGATGTATCCTAGGTATTGGACCTTGTCCATGCCAAAGGAGAATTTTTCCAGGTTGGCATACAACTTGTGCTACTGCAGGGTGTACATAACCTACTAAATATGCTACAAATGTCTTGCATAGGTATTGTTGTATATGAGGATTTCATCCAGATACACCACTACAAAATCATTGGTTAAAGGTCACAGTATATCATTCATCATCGTCATGAAATTTGTTGGATCATTTTTCAAGACAAAGGGCATGAGCATCCATTCAAAAAGACTTTATTTTGACTTGAAGGGGATCTTCCATACATTTTTTTGTTCTATTGGGACTTGGTGGTAGCCATACTTCATATCAATCTTACTAAAGTATTTGGCCCCCTTGAGTTGATGAAATAGATCGTCGATTTGGGGAATCGAGTATCATCTCTTGACTGTGATTTTATTTAGGGCCCAGTGATCAATACAAAATCATCAAGTACCAACATTCTTCTCCAACAGAATGATTGGGCTCCCACAGGGAAATGAGTTGGGATGGATGTGCCCCTTGTGGAGAAGTTCTTGGATTTATCGCTTGATCTCCTCAGTCTCTAACAAAGACCAGCGTTAGAATGGCCCATTGGGTAGCGGTGCAATGGGAGTCAGATCGATGGCATGCTTGACCTAATAATGCAGAGGTACTCTATTAGGTGGGGAGAATATATCTTTGTATTCTTCCATGACCTTATCCACTTGCTTCTATTGTGTGGAGAGGTTGGCCATGGATGCCCTGGATGTGGCTGCAATCTTTCTCTCTCTTTGAGAGTGAATCATGAAGAAGACAAACTTCTCGATCTCTGAGATGACCTTCCTGCATTGCTTCAAGAAAATAGCACTAGGTGGGACTGCCTTGAGTATCCTATACAATTTCATTTCCAAAGTAATAATGACACTCTGAGGGATAGACTCATATAAAACATGACTTTTCCATAAATAAGGTTGGCCCAAAAGAACATCATAAACTTCGAGAGGAGCAACATCACACAATACCTCATTTTTGAAGAGATTGATGTCATATGATATGAGAGATTGTTGGTTGACACATAGATCGATTCCTTGGCGAAGCCATCCAATGGTGTAGGGTTGCGAGTCAACATGGATAGTCTCTTAAAAACCTATGTTGAGATGAGGTTCTTCTATATACCTCTATCAATGATGAAGTTCAGCGGGGTTCCTTTCACCCACATCTGTGAATGAAAGAGGCACTCACCTTCCTTTGGCTCGTCTAGTTCATCAGGATGGATCTTTGTGGTAGACATGATGACACTATATTCCATGTCAATGATATGTATTACTACATTTGATTCGAAGGCTTTCACCTCATCCATGAGGGACCGCTTTGAGCGGTAATCAATAGTGTTATTCCAGGGGATTTCATGGAATTCGCACCACTTCTTGGTATCCTTCTTTGTCTTTGTGGTATCCTTCTTTCCTTGCAGCTTAGACAGTTTGTTCTTAGTTTATCCATCTTTTCTCTGTCCATTTTTTCTACGGGTTGGGTATTCCCTTTCCTTTCTTTTGTTGTGAGGGGTGGTTCCTAGGCCCAAATTTACGCATCTTTTGTTTATGCTTCTGCTCGATTTTGATGGCATATCGATAGGTCGCGCCCAAGGGTAGGATTTCCATAAACTCCATTTCATATTGGATGTATCTATGCAGAACACCTCCATACTTCAGCACTATATGTATCTCAGAATATTTGATATCCAGCTTGGTGTGCAAGGTATGGAAGATATTTTTGAACTATGTCACTTCTTGGTCTCTTTGCTGCCACAATGTGGTCCATTTTGTATATAGGTTGTCATAACTTCGAACAGGGTAGCATTATTCCTTAATAGTATCCCTAAAGAAATCCCAGGTGACCGCGACTATAAATAATGAGGGTTCCTCTATTTCTTTTTTCTCACAGAAAGTCTCCCACCAATCTTTGACATGGGGAATGACTTTGAGGAGTACAAAAGTAATATTTTATCTGTTTGAAAAGTTATGGACAGAAAAATACCCTTCTAGAAAATTCAACAATTTTTCTACAACATGTGCATCTATATGACCTTCAAATATAGAAATATCAAAGTTGATTTGTACCTTTAAGGGGGCGGCACCTACGCTTGAGGAAGATGTGTCACGTATTGGTAGTCACCGAA
This sequence comes from Picea glauca, assembly GCA_000966675.3. NCBI lineage: Eukaryota > Viridiplantae > Streptophyta > Pinopsida > Pinales > Pinaceae > Picea > Picea glauca. The sequence goes on along the minus strand of JZKD02S0114605.1, from coordinate 75,140 downwards.
GGATTTGCAAAAAACTATCCATCATCTCATTCCTCTGTTGCGTGAGGGATTCCTCGAGCAACATTTTGAAAGGATCTACTATCTCACTGTATTTCATTTATCCCACCATGAGAGATTACTTGGGCATGAAAGATATTTTTTCCCCAAGAGAAACAAACTTGAGACCAAATTCTTTGTACCTTGACCTCGTCGAGGACAAGCATTAAGAACGACAAGGAGCAGACTGTTCTGATACCACAGATGTGTATTTTATAAGAAGAATGAAATGAATACAAATTATTATTATTATTAACAAATAAATACAAGGAACAATAACATAGATACAATAAAACTGGTTTTTATTGAATAAGAAAATATGTAGAAACTATAAAATGCGGACTAAAAACAAGATTTTTAGAATGGTGGTGGCGTATCTCTGAGAAGAGATGTGATGGATACATTTATTCACAAGAAGATGGTTACAATGAGGCTCTCCAATTTTTTTTATAATAAACAGGAATTCCAAAAACCTAGACATAAAAAAACCTAACCCTAGTAGATGAAGCGCCAAAAGTCATGTGGGCCTCGTTGGGGTAAGTTAGTACATCAACTTACCCGGCCGTAAATTCAACATACGATCTCCATTTTAGGTTCAAAATAGCTCATTGGAAAGGTCTATCTGAGGACTACACATGTTTTCATCACACTCTAAATAAGATGTATAGTGTGATTGTGGCGAGCCCTAAAAACGTTGTGTAGAGCCTCAAAACGACCCTGGAAGTTCGACACCCAAAAACTAGAACAAAATTGCCAAACTGAAAAAATTCCAAAATTAGCCAGTTGGAATAGGTGGGAGGCCACCAACATCCATATGGATCACTACCACTGAAAATGAAGCTATAAACTTCCGCAAGTATTGTGTGGCCCCCAAAAAAATCCTAACTTTAGTGAAATTTGTTGGAACTGGCCATTTCATAATGGACTCCATCTTTGTGGGATCTATCTTGAGCACCCCTCCACCAATCACATACACCAAATATTTTTGAGAAAAATCACATTTATTGAGATTGGCTAAAACTTGGTCAATCTTCAGAGTCTTTAACACATGCATAAGATGTGAGATGTGGTCCTCCCAGGTAGCACTATAAACCAATATATTATCCAAATAAACAATAACAAATGAATCTATATAAGGGCATAGAAAATCATTGATTAGTATCATAAATGTAGCTGGTGTGTTACATAAGTCGAATTGCATAACGAACCACTCACAAAACTTGCATTGTATTAAATACATTCTTCCATGTATATTCTTTGTCGACTCGTACCTGGTGATATCATGATTTCAAATCCATCTTAGTGAATTACTTAGCATGATGTAGTTGGTCAAATAGATCATTGATCCTTGGAAAAGGGTATTGATTCTTCAGTGTAATATTGTTCAATTCCCTATAATCAATACACATTCTCCAATTCCCATCATTTTTGGGAACAATTATGATGGGTGACCCATAAGGTGAGGTACTTGGTTGAATCACAACCTGCTCGAACAACTACTACATCTACTTCTTCACTTCATTTGATTCCATAACAGACTATCTATACATGCCAATATTTTTCAATGGGGAGTCTAGCAATAACTATATTTCATGCTCCACTTCCATATTAGGTGGTATCTATTGGACATATTGTTTTTGATATGTTGACATTGATGTCAATAGTCGATGTCATTGTGATGTGATGATAATTTGTTATAATGAATTTTCATTGATTTCAAAAGTATAAAAGTTAGCAGAGAATGAAAATGTCAAATAGTATGTAGAGATTCAAAGCTCAAAAGCAAGAACATTAATCAAAGATCAGAAGGAAGAGTGCATTGCAGAAACACAATCAGATCAATTCGTGACCGTTGGATACACAAGCGCCAGATCAAGGGTAGGGATTGATTGCAGAGTGCGAAGGGAGAATTAAAACATGTTAATTCTAATCCCACAATTATTCTAGACCGTCAGATTACAACATAATCACCATTGGATACGCAAGCGCCAGATCAAGTGCAGGGATTGATTGTGGAGTGGGAAGAGAGAATTAAACAACGTGCTAACTCCAATCTCACAATTAGTATGGACCATCGAACATCACCCACCAATAGATCTATGGTGAGCATCAGTTCCACTACCAATGAACAATTTCCATTGCAAAGCTCGATGATATTTTTAAACATCGTGCTAGTTAGGACCCTGCAATCATCCCTGATAGTTTATCTACTCTGGGATCATTCTCGACCATTAGATCAATTTGAGTTGAAGGACAAAGTAATCCATAATGAAGGACCATCAGATCTAAAGTACGATCTTCGGGATGTTTCTCAGTCGTTAGATCAAGATTTGATCTAGAGTTAAGTATTAATCGTTGATCTGGAATAGAAAAGGGGAACCGTTAGATCAACAATGGTCAACTTTGGAAGTGACCACTTCGGAAGAAAAGGGTTGAGAACAAGTAATATTACCCGAAGGCCGAAGTCCCGAAGTGGACATGATTCGTCTGATACAAGGAACACTTTGGATAATATACCAGCCATTGGATCGAGTAAAGTGGAAGGACAGTGTAAGGCACAAATGTTCTGAAGAGGACATGAGTCGTCTGATATGAGAAATATTTTGGTATTCATATTGACCGTATGATATATATAAAGTGGAAGGATAGGATAATAAAAAATGAAGGTCAGAGCCTCGAAGTCCTGAAGTAAATAAGGAACATTGGATCTAGAATATACATGATGGTCGTTGGATTAGAATAGTGGTCAACTTCGGCACTGACCACTTTAGCGAAAAAGGATTCAAAATATATGAGTTCACCTGAAGGCTGAAGTTCCGAAGTCACTCTCAGTCGTCGATCTAAGATACACTTTGGGAGTTAGGACAACCATTATATCCAGGATAAGAACATGTGCCACATGAGGAGATCCACGTCAGCAAGGGCATGTGGCATAATCAGATGATGACAAGTGTAAAATTGAAGTTGTCATTTCAAGTATGTGTAATTCATGAATCACTCTCAATTAACTTAGTGATGAGTCATTAATGTGAGTAATTAGCAACTCCTAACTAACTTAATGAATTCCAACTACTACTAACTTAATCACTTAAACAATACTTTTAATAATTC
>JZKD02S0114605.1:34915-46445 GCA_000966675.3 Picea glauca | reverse complement strand
AGTAGTAAAAAGGGTTTTCAGGTATTTGCGTGGCACTGCTAGCTATGGATTGTGCTACAAAGGAAGACCGGGATTGGACAGAGTGGTCGATATACATGGCTTTGTGGATGCAGACCGGGCTGGAGATTTGGATCGTAGGAGATCCATAAGAGGGTATGTGTTTAACCTGTTTGGAGGAGCAATAAGTTGGATGAGTAAAAGACAGGTTGTAGTGGCACTTTCAACTACAGAATCTGAATACATGGCAACCACTCATGCAAGTAAGAATGCAGTATGGTTACAAAGATTGTGTTCAGGTATTGGGTTGGTACAAGAAGCTGTAAGGATAGAGTGTGATAGTCAGAGTGCAATTTTCTTGGCAAAGAACCCTGCTTATCATTCAAAGACAAAGCACATTGATGTTCAATATCACTTTGTAAGAGACATGATTGAAGAAAAAAAAGTATCACTGATGAAGGTGGACACTTTGAAGAATGTTGCAAATTCATTAACAAAATCTGTGAGCACTGAGAAGTTCTCTTGGTGTAGAGGATCCATGGGCATTGCTGCCCTAAATTGTTGACTATGTAACCCTGTAACCCCCTGTGTGAAAAGAAAACAACAAGTGGGAGAATGTTGGGTATGTGTTATATTCTTTTCACGAGTAGTAGTGTTTGAGTGTCTGCGTCGGGCACGCAGGGGGGTTAGAGGGGGGCAGAACCCCCCGCGTGGGGGTTCGGGGGCAGCGCCCCCAAATGTTTTTTTGCACCGAGACAACATATTTCTGGGACGACATATTTCCGGGACGACATATTACCGAGACGACATATTTTTGGGACGACATATTTCCAGGACCACATGATATTTAGGTGGTTTTTCGGCACATGGTTTTTTTGTCGATGGTTTTCTATTTTCGGTTAATGAATTAGGGTTTTGGACTAATCTAGGTCATTGGGTTAGGGTTTTGGATGTCGTTGGCTCCTATATGTATATTGTATTGTAAACCATGTAACACAATGTATGAATATAATATATGTTGGTTTTCCTGGTTTGGATTTCCAGGTGAAAAATCTCTGTGTAATGTTTGTATTTGCCATTGTATCTTTTCTGTTCTTTTCTGAATATCAGTTTGCAGTAGATATTGTACAAGGTTAGAATTTACAAATTCCTCCCCCACCAGATGTACGTCATTTGTTTTACATCTTCAATATATGTCATCTATCCTCTAAATTTGTATCCTGTATAACATTTGGCTTCACAATAAACTTCGAATTGTTCAATGAGGTAGGGACTAGCTACTTTACAGCTATTTCCCTTGTTTAAGAAGATTAGTGTGAACTTTCTTTCTTTATATTTTAGAGATCATTTTCATCATAAAATATTTCACTATCAAAGCTTAAGTAATAACTAAAAAATAACAAAATACTGACAACTAAGAAAATAGTATTTCAACAAGTAGAAAGACAACATGTAATATGTATGAAATTCTAAAATTTTAAGGTAATACTCATAAATGCAATAAAGTATAGAGATTGGCATCATTATGTACTTGAATTTGGATCCCTCAAGCTAGTGAGATCTTCTAACTATTATCCTTCAAGAACCTCTACTCTAAATTGGAACTCTTTTTAACAATTACATGGCAAGTAAAATTAGAAGTGTGTGAGTTTGTTTGGTTAAATATAGGGAAACAAGACATCTCATTCCATTGTGCACAATAAATTAGTTACAATAGTTCCATGATATTATGTGGGAAAATCCAACATGATCACCCTCCAATACAACCAATGTGAAGATTGTTCATATTATGCTTGTTATTGCATCATCCACCATGGTTATATGGTAAGAGCTTCAATATTATTATTGTGCATATCAAGGTGGTCTACTATGTTCGGTGAATGAACAACTTTAAATGGTTAAAGGAAGTTATGGACATTAAGGCACTTCACCAAATTATCAAGTATAGAGATTCACATCATTATGTAATCGTCGACAACATTACATATATGTAATCATCGACAACATTACATATATGTTGCTTAGAATGGGATGTCATAGCTCAAGAAGGAGCCCTAAAAAATTGAAATTGCTTTGTTGGGCATGTGTTATATTCTTTGCACGACTAGCTCTAGTGTATGCTACATTGCACCGGGCGCATAGGGGGGTTTGAGGGGGGCGAGAGCCCCCCTTCGCGGGGGTTCATGGGAAGCGCACTCGAGAAAGTTTTTTGCCTTGGGAAACGTGTCACATTTTTACCTCATTTTTTTTGTTGCCTCGATTTTCGGCACATGGTTTTTTCCGATGGTTTTCTATTTCCAGTTAAGGAATTAGGAGTGTTGACTAATCCAAGTCATTGGGTTAGGGATTTGGATGTCATTGACTCCTATATGTATATTGTATTGTAAACAATGTATCACTATGAATGAATATAGAATATGATGGTTTTCCCAGTTTGGGTTTCCACGGGAAAAATCTCTATGTAATGTGTGTATTTGTCATTGTATCTTTTTTGTTCTTTTATTGAAAATATGTTTGCAGTAACATATTTTACAAGGTTAAAATCTACATTTGGTGTCGGATCTTTGTTGGTTTCAGGAGGACGCCATATTGGTCAAGGGTTTGGCTCGGGACTATGATAAGTCTTGTTACAGTGGGAAATCTATGGTATGGATTTTTCAGGTGAAAATAAATGACGAGGAGTTTGAAAATGGATATAGATAAGTTTAATGGAAAACATTTTGAGTCGTGGAATCTCGAGATGGAAGATCTATTGGTGGAAAGAGATCAATGGATCATGGTGGATCCAAGTACTACACCTACAGGAACTTCAGCAGATGACTGGAAAAAGTTGGATCGAAAGGTGAAGAGCACAATCTGACTATGTCCCTCTGATACAGTATTACTGAATGCATCAGAGGAAGCTACAACCAAAGATTTATGGGATAAGTTGGGGAAGTTGTATCAGTCTAAGTCCCTAGTAAATAAACTATTCCTAAGAAAGAAGTTGTATAACCTGAGGATGAGAGATGGAGACTCGGTGGCAGAGCATTTGAACTCCTTCAATATTGTGGTAAGATAGTTAGTATCTATTGAGATTAAAATTTCAGATGAAGATAAGTGTATCATTTTATTGTGCTCTTTACTAGACTCGTGGGATAGTCTAGTTGTGGCCATAGGTAGTAATACAACTTCCTTGAAGTTTTATGAAGTGGTCGCATCCTTGTTGTCAGAGGAGATGGGACGAAAGAACATGGAAGGAAAGAGAACATATGCATTATTTGCAAGAGGACGCTCCCAGGAAAGAAATATATCTAAGTCCTCAAGTGGGAGATCTAAGTATAAGGGAAGATCTAAGTCCCCCATATATTTTGTAAAGGTATGTTGGAGATGTGGAAAAGAAGGGAACTATAAGAAGAAGTGTATATCCAAAGTTGAGATTAAGAAGGGATCTAAAGAATCTCCTTCTACAGAAGAAAATACCTCCAAGGAAGAAGGATGGAATGTATACTTGGCTTCTTCAAGCACACATGCAGATCATGAGGCCTGGTTGGTTGACTCAAGTGCATCATTCCATATGACTCCCCACAGGGAGTGGTTATGTGAATATGAAAGGTGTGATGGAGGTAATGTTTTCCTTGGTGATGACTCGACAACCAGAATCATAGATCGGGGAAAATTAAAGTTGAGGATAATATATGGAAGGATTACAACACTACCTTGTGTTATGCACATCCCGAGATTGGCTATAAATTTGATTTATATAAGAAAAATGGACGATGTATTGGTTAAAAAAATATTTGAAAAGGATACCTACAAGATGGTTCGAGGAGAAATGGTGATGTTGAAGGGAGTTCGGTTTGGAACTCTATATAAGATACAAGGAAGCACTATTAGTGATGGGTGTAATAGTTTCATTGTTCATGATATTGAAATTAAATAAGAAATAACTCTTACAGTATCTGTAGAAAAGGTTATGATGTGGCATCAAAGACTGGGGCATATCAGAGAGAAGGGTCTTCGACTACTACACAATAAAGGTATGGTTGAAGGTATGTCTAAATACTCTTTAGTTTTTTATTTATATGAACATTATGTATATGGGAAGCATAATTGGGTAAGATTCTCCTCTGGTGCAACGAGAGCAGAAGGAATTTTACAACTAGTTCACAGTGATGTGTTTGGACCTATGTCGGTTCTATCATTGGGAAAATCTGTGTACTATGTCTCATTTATAGATAAAATCTCTAGGAATACTTAGATATATTTCCTCAAGAAGAAATATGAAGTCTTTAACAAGTTTAAAGAGTTTAAGGATCTTGTTGAGAATCAAACAAAGAAAATAATTAAGGTGTTGAGGATGGATAACGGTGAAGAGTTTTGCTGGAATGAATTTGAATAATTCTATAAGAAGTGCAGTATAGTAAGGAAAAATATTACTTCATATACACCTCAACAGAATGGAGTTGCAGAAATGATGAACATGACGTTGATAGAAAAATCAAGGTGCATGCTCAGTGGTGTCAGGTTAGGGAAAGAATTATGGGAAGAGGTAGTGGGTATTGCATGTTACCTCGTCAATAGATCACCTTCATTAGTGCTAGATGACAAGACTCCACAAGAGATATGGACTAGTAAGAAACCTTCTCTCAAACATCTCAAGGTATTTGGCTGTGAGGCCTATGTTCATGTTCCAAAGGAAAACAAGAGTAAGCTATATAAGAAGGTTGAAAAGTGTATCTTTATTGGGTATAAAGATGGTTTCAAAGGTTATAAGATTTGGAACCCGTAAACTAAGAAGGTTGTGTATAGACAAGATGTGGTATTTAGAGAAATGAAGGATATTTTTAAACAGGGAGTCCTACCAAGTAAGGAAGAAATGGAGAAAATAGAGTTTGATTTAAAGCATGATGAATCAGACTCTACAAAAGAAAAACAATCGGAAGAAGAAGATCCTCATACTCCAATATTGAGGAGATCAGTTCGAGAAAGAAGGCTACCGGAAAGGTATACTCCATATGATTTCCGTTCAAATTTTACTTTGTCTATTATTGATGATGATCTTAGAACTGTCAGGGAGGCAGTGGATTCAGAGGATGGAAAGCTCTGGAAAAAGGCCATGGATGAAGAAATAGTAGCCTTGGATAAGAATGAGGTTTGGGATCTATTGGAGTTTTCTACTAGAATAAATTCCATTGGAAGAAAATGGGTATTTAAAAAGAATTTGAACATGAAAGGCAAAGTGGAGAAATACAAATATCGGTTAGTAGAAAATGGTTATTCCCAAGATAAGGGAATTGATTTTGGTGACATTTTTTCTCCTATTTCCAAATTAACTTCTATAAGATTTATGTTCTCTATTATTGTTGCATTAGATTTTGAAGTAGAACAGATGGATGTGAAGACAACATTCCTACATGGGGATCTGGAAGAAGAAATCTTTATGAAGCAACCAGAAGGTTATGTTGTGAAGGGAAAGAAGGAGTTGGTATGCAAGATAAAAAAGTCCATGTATGGTTTAAAACAATCACCAAGGATGTGGTATCAAAAATTTGATACTTCTATGCTGGGACTTGGCTTCACAAGAAGCAAAGAGGATCACTATGTGTATTTTAAATTAATTGATGATCAATTCATTTATTTGGTCTTGTATGTGGATAGTTGATATGAAACAACAAGGATATTATCCAGAATGTAAAAACTCATTTGTCCTCTAAATTTGACATGAAGGATATCAGTGCTTCAAATTTCATTTTGGACAGGGAAATTAAAAGAGATCGGAAAAAAGAGGAAACTCTGGTTAAATCAGAGAAAATATGTTGAGACAATATTGCAGAGGTTTAATATGCAGGAATGTAAATTGATCAAGGTCCCTATTCTTGTTGGTGTAAAGTTATCTGCAGATTAGTATCCCAAGACACAAGAAGAGGAGGAGGACATGTCTCATGTTCCATATGCAAGTGCAATTGGCAGTTTGATGTATGCAATGGTCTATACTAGACTGAACATTGCACATGCAGTGTGAGTTTTGAGTAGGTATATGTCAAAACCAGGGAAGGAGCATTGGACAACAGTACAAAGGGTTTTTAGGTATTTGCGTGGAACTATTAGCTATGGATTGTGCTACCAAGGAAGAGAAGAATTGGAAGGAGTGTTGGACATACATGGATTTTTAGATGCAGACTGGGTTGGATATTTGGATCGTAGGATATCTACAAGCGGGTATGTTTTTAACCTATTTTGAGGAGCAATCAATTGGATGATCAAAAGATAGATTGTAGTGGCACTTTCAATTACAAAATGTGAATACATGGAAGCCACTCATGCAATTAATGAAGCAGTATGGTTACAAATATTCTGTTTATGTATTGGGTTGATACAAGAAACTGTAAGGATAGATTGTGATAGTGAGAGTGCAATGTTTCTGGCGAAGAACCTGGCTTATCATTCAAAGACAAAGCATATTGATATTCAATATCACTTTGTGAGAGACATGGTTGAAGAAAATAAAGTGTTGTTGATGAAGGTGGACACTTTGAAGAATGTTACATATTTATTAACAAAATTTGTGATCACTGAGAAGTTCTCTTGGTGTAGATGATCCATGGGCATTACTGCCCTCGATTGTTGACTATGTAACCCTGTGACACCCTATATGCAAACAAAATAAGAAGTGGGAGAATGTTGGGTATGTGTTATATTCTTTGCACGACTAGCTATAGTGTATGCTTGCATCGGGTGTGCAGGAGGGTTTGAGGGGGTGTCTTCTTGATTTTCGTGTCCATTGTTGGGTTGTTTTTCGGCACATGGTTTTTTCCAATGGTTTTCTATTTCTGATTAACGAATTAGGGTTGTTGACTAATCCAGGTCATTGGGTTAGGGTTTTGGATGTCATTGGCTCCTACATGTATATTGTATTGTAAACAATGTATCACTATGAATGAATAGAGAATATGTTGGTTTTTCCAGTTTGGGTTTCCAAGGGAAAAATCTTTGTGTAATGTGTGTATTTGTCATTGTATATTTTATGTTCTTTTATTGAAAATCTATTTGCAGTAAAATATTGTACAAGGTTAAAATCTACATGAATTGTAGAGAATATCAATAGTAAAATTGTGTCCATCCAAAGATAACGAAGAAGTAGGATGAGGATAAAACAAACAAGGTTTCAAAGTCAAAGGGCATGTCACCTACAACTTTTAAAAAATGAGAATCACCTACAACTTTTAAAAAATGAGAATTAATGGTAGAATAAGAGAACATTTTATATTAATTTTAATCAAAGATAAATGAACATAGTAGTAAGAGCCGTCCATATGCCAACAATTATGGAAAATTAGTTGACACATTTCAACATAGAGGTGAAATAGCAACCACAAAATAAGTCCAAGTTTCTGGTAATTGAAAATGAGATAGTAGTTGCTATTGAAAACGCGAAAGCTATACCAGCGGTTCCCAGTCCAAAGTCTTTGAATAAAGACAAATGCGATTGTTGTGCACAGAAAAGTAAATTGGAAGTTCGTAGGCATGATGTTGTTACAAGTAGTTTGGAATCTTGACAAGTGCAAGTCTTGAGTAATGCCAAAAGAAATACGCAGGTTGTAATGATGTTAATTGTCTTCCCCAAACCATAGTTGTTAAGGATACTGAGTACACATTCCAAAGCTTTTTAAAATTATTCCAACAACCAGTCCAGTGTCATTTCCAATGTCATTACCCGGAAATTTATGAGCGTATTGAGCATTCCAATGTCATTACGAAAGTTTATGCGCGTATTGAGCATTGAGTTAAAATTATTGCAACAACCACTCCACTGCAAATTTCCGTTGATGGCAAATGTTGAAAGTTCGTAAGGATAGTGAGTACACATCCCAAAGCTTTTTAAAATTATTCCAACAACCAGTACAATGTCATTACGCAAATTCATGAGCGTATTGAGCATTGATTTCAAATTATTCCAACAACCAGGTCAATGTCATTACCGAAGTTTATTGAATTTTCGGTAATTTTATTTTTTTGGAATTTTCTCATAATTATTATTATTGGAATCTGGTTATGTAATAACTAATGAAATTGTAATTTTTCATTATTTAAATTGTATTTTTGAATATATAAATAGATTGAATATTATGATAAATTTATAATAAGTAATTGATTATGCATTGAGTATTATTTAATTGTATTTTAATTATGCAATCTTAACAAGTGATATTTGCAATATCAACAATTTTTTTTAAATTTTTGCTGGAAAAATATAACCAAAAAATATAAAAATAAAATATTTAGACTAATACTGAAATATGTATTATGTCCCCTCATGGGGTGACGATGGTTAGGAAGGGGCACTAAACAACCAACCCGACATGCCTATTAAGTTCGTCAAGGGGGGAGAGATCAACGAGTTTGCGCTGAGAGGGGTATGTCTCCTCTGTTTCCAATCTATGAAATGGTGAATAGGATCGATCCCACACTTAAGAGGTATAGGGGCATCAAAGAGAGATTTAAGATGCGGAGGTGGGAGTTAAATGGAGGAAGTACAAAGAGGGATGAAGTGAATTATATTGTGATGAGGGGAAGTTTGGGATGAAGTGGATTTTTGTATTGTATACAGTATCATCACGTTGTTTCAGACTGTAAACACTGAGCTTCCACGAAGGGAAACCAGTTCAACCAATTGAACCAAGTCTTAAATTACGAGTCATGACCAATCTTAAAACCAAAAATTACAACCCCCTGTGGGTGACCAGCTTGACCTTTCTTCTAACAGTGATATAATTGAAATGAACAAAATATAACTGGAGGACCTATGTGGAAAAATAAAATTTAGACAACCTGCTAACCCAACAAAGAGACACCTGTGTCATGTGGTAGGCTTGTAGTATGGCCACGCATCCATGGAGGTGGCGTTGGTCATTGGGTCCCCAAGTGGTATTTCTTCGTCCTTGACTGGTGTATTGTCTTCCTCCATAGTCCCATGCGGAGCTAGTGCCAGAATTGGTGGCTTAACCTCTGTTGCATTTGCTTCTCCAGCAAAAGGGTGGCAAACACCCTGCAATGCTGAGAGCATTTGCAGGAATTGTGTCACCTTCCTGTCTAGGATCTCTAATTGAAACCATAGGTCGTCCAGGTCTCGTCATAGCTCAAAGACCAAGCCTTCTAGCAATGCAAGGTCTTCTCGCAATTTGGATGCAAAGTCGGCACAAGAGTAAGGTCGTTTTTGTGATCCACGGTTGGCTTCATAGCCATCACTATGGGTTTGGGATGGGGGCATCTGCGCAGGCGAATTATGAGGAATGGCTGGGAATGACTGAGAAGCAGAGGCCAAATCTTCGAGGGGACCTAGGTTAAATCCCAGAGAACACAGTGGGGGATAAAACGCACAGGAGAGAAGAATGGGTGGCGCAGAAGCATTTGGGAGGAAATTCGTCCGCTTGAGGGTTCGTCCACGAGAGAATGATATTTCCATTGCACCTTGTGCAATTCATAATACCGCAATAGTTGATGGAGGTAAAACCACATGTGCAAAGTAAATTCAGTGCCATGGATCTGGTCCATCGAAGGGACGGATAGCCAGAGTAGGGCACACTAATATTAATGGCACCTGGCTCATGCTATGTTGTTTTAAAATCATGACGGTGGCGGGAGGGGGAGGCATGCGTCTCTCACGTGGTTGGCGCCATGGTGGTCGTCGCTTGTCTGATCCTCCTGACACCTATTCTCCAATATCACCCCATTCGGGGATGCCTTTGCAATTAATTATTCGACTGCAATTTATTAATTATTTGACACGTGCATACGTCCTTGCAATTAATTATTCGACGACATATAATTACTTGACCGCAATTAATTAATTATTTGACATGTGCAAACGTCCTTCCAATTAATTATTCGAATGCCTACGTCTTTTCTGCCATCACCTACAAATAAGCTCATGTAGTTCTTAATCATAACTCAAACTCTCACCACACTTAATATTAAACTCACAACCACAATTAATATTAATATTTAAATGGTTTTGAATTTTTTTATTGTTTTTTATATAAATTAAAATTATATTTTATAACATATTTATTCAAGATAGTTATTAATACATTATTAAAAATTTATTAAACTTAAAAAATTATTTAATACAAATTTCATTAATTAATAAGCAAATATAAATATGTACTTAATAATAAAATTTAAAATTAAAATGTGACATACTATCTCTCATGTTAGAATTGGAAATGCAGAAAACATAATTCACATATGATAATTAACAATCACACAGATAAGAAACACATGGATTTCACGTGGTTCACCCAAATGTTGGGCTATGTCCACCAAGCATAGGTATCGATTGTCTTATTATTCAGATCACGGAGATTACAACAAACTTGCAAGTTCTCTCATATTCTCTCACTCTGTCGTATGTGCCTCTACAGGCTTACATGAATTTATATACATTTACACAAGAAACTTATTATTAAATGCACTCCTATCCATATTCTAACTTGGTCTATTTTAGTTGCAACCAACGCAGAATAATAGGATCCAAATCTATCCTTGGAGAAATTCGTTGTCACCAAATCCCAACAATCTCCACATTGACAACAATTAATTTGATACCTTGCTCCTTCCTTTTGTTCATCACCTTTTCTACAAGCCAAGAGAAGCCAAGCACCATTGTAGCTTCTCTAATAAAACTGGTTTCATGATCTCACCTGTGTGACTTGCACGAGTTTAGTTTTCTTGAGGGGTCACTCCACCTCCAACATGTCTTCCACAACTGTGTTGTGAGACATATTTAGTGATAGATCTCCTTCTATCCAAAAGACCTATAAAATATACATTACAACTATCACAGACTATCTCAGTGTAACTATTACAGGTGACATTTGTGCTTCTCAAATGTTGAAGCACCTATTTCACTGCAACCCCTGAATCTCTCACATATCTGACAACATCATTAGCATGTAAAACATCTAGTCTTAACCATTTCATCACATATAACAGTCCTCCTACTGAACTTACATGAGACATAACCTTTTCTTCTTTATAGACAAGACCTATGCTAGAAGAAAACTTATAATGGAAAGCAAGAGGGATAAAAATTGGTTTTACAATGTTCATACTAAACTCCAACCAAAACTTACCATTACCATCTCTGTGTACTTCTATGCCCATATTTTTTTTCGCTACTTCTTGATGCCTCATTTGAATTGTCATGTCCACCTGAGTCATTTTCTTACTGATTTTATCCACGCTTTGGCTTGTATCAAGCATATCATCAACAAATAACATCAAGAGTGTGAATGTACTATAAACTGTATAGTCATTCCTACCCTTTGAAAATTTATGACTCACTATGAAAGATTCAAACCTCTTGTATATTTGCCTCGGTACCAATAGGCCATACAATGAATTATCTAGCATGCAAACAAATTTACCTTTGCGATGTTGAATCAACCCTTTTGGTTGTTCCATACATACTATATCTTTGTCAATGATGAGCTTGTGAGAAGTAGGATCCCACACACAACATCCCTTTATACCACCATCATAACTTGCAGAG
>JZKD02S0114605.1:3812-14415 GCA_000966675.3 Picea glauca | reverse complement strand
GAAGAAGACTAGAGGTATGGATGGAAGTTGAAGAAGAGGGTCAAATGACATATAGTGCAATTATTTGCAAGGAAGTTGAAACAAAGCTTGAGAGACACGATGAATGTTTGGGTCAGAACAGAGGATAAACTTAGGGAAAATAAGTGTAGAAAGTCCATGGGAGAAGGCCAAGCAGTTCAATTTTGTGAAGCAGAGAAGGGAATGATGCTAAGAGAAGAATATGATGAAGGTGGAGAAGAGGTTTAGAGTGAAGACCTCATGAAATTCTTAGAGAGTTCAATCTAACAAAACGAAAGGATGCTAGAGGCATCTGAAGAGACTCAAGAGATTAATGTTTTTAAAACTAATAAATTGTATATGTATGCAGGTTATGTAGGTCATGAAGATGGATAGTCATTAAAAATTGTCATAAAGAAAGAGGATAATGCATGATTGTCTCAAAGAGACAGAGGAAAGGAGATTCCAATAGATGGAATAAAATGAAACAACCTTGTGATAGAGAAAGAAAATATAAGCACTGAAGACAATAGATGACACTCAAATGTGGTGCTAGTAGATTATGAGAAGGAATTAAATTTGTTAGAGGATTGGCTAGCAAAACCCAATTTCTATGAAGATTATACAAAGATTGCAACATTGGAAGAGGAAGATGAAGGATTGCCTTATAAAGGCATAAAATAACTCAAGACCATATGATATTTAAATTTAAGAGGAAGTATAGTGGGAAACCAAAAATACCTCTGATTATAGACCCAATGGATGTTGGGATCAAATTTCATTATGATGAGGAGTCTCTAGTAAAATAAATGGTATGGGCCATAGAAAGCTTATATGAGGACATGTTTGAAGAGAATGGAAGTGAGTAGATTGATATTTTATTAATTACAGAACAAGGAAATGCAGAGTAAGAAGTTGTCTTCAAAGAAAATAATGAGAATGAGAGTGCAAAACATATCCAGGAAGCTGCAAAAAGTGAACTAAAAGTTCAAGGAGAAGTCATTTCACATGAAGGGACAACAAACTGCATAGAAGACAAACTATTTGTGTTAGTAAACATTCTTGTGGATGAGAATGTGCCTTAAGAATGTCATAAGGAGAACATTTTCCATAATATATTTTACTATTTGTGTTAGTAAACATTCTTGTGGATGAGAATGTGCCTCAAGAATGTCATAAAGAGAACATTTTCCATAATATATTTTCTTTATGTGCATATAAAGGAAGAAACAAGGATTTTGAAGGTGAATATTTGTCTTTCATAAAGTGGGAATGGAGGAATAATCCAAGAACATTATGTACTTATGAATTTGTACATGTGGAAGAGGTTGTACAAAGTGTCAACATTGATTTTGAAACCATAATGATGACTAAGGAGCAAGCCATAAATTCACAGAGGAAATTGTAGTAAGAAAGAGAGTACATGAATTTTTTTTTTTATAACTTTTCCTCATCAAGAAATTACTAAGACAATGACAACCGAATGGAGACTTAGAAAATATGGCCAGAAATGTGTTCTAACATAAAATAAATATATTTAGGAAAATCAAAATGACAGAAAGTATGATAAAGGAGAAAAATGGTTCAAAAAGTAAAATTTCAAGTTTGATGAGGAGGTGAATACCTTTTAAAGTTACATGCATCAAGAAGAACACCAAAAGGAGGGAAATGAAAATCAACCTTCTAAAGAAGGAAAAATAAGGGAGAAATCATGGGATGAGATAGATAAATCATCTAGAGGTAAATTGAAGGAAGAGGAAATTCATGGAAGGAAAGTGAAAGAAAAAGGAAACTAGAAGATTTCAGAATTGAGACCACAATGTGAGAAAAATTAAGACAAGAAGAAAGTCATAAATTGGATCAGATATACGACAAATGGTAAAGTACATAAGGTCATGAAATGGGTTATGCAGGATCAAGTTTGGGATCCACGAGGAATTCAACAATAGAAAACTCATGATCAAGAGATCATGAATTTTTTGTACCCTAGGAGTATGATGTAGGAGCATACTCCCATTAAAATCAACAATTTTGAGCAGGCCTAAGGGGGTCTTTGAATTTACCAAAGGGAGTGGGTTCCCTAAATGAAATTATTGTATTTTCCTAAGTTTATAATTAGATTCTATAAGAACAGAGTTTCTTTCCCTAAATTCTCATGTAAAGCAATCAGTTAGAATAGTGTGGATTTTCCTAAGTTTGGAGGATTCGATCTTATTGATCCTCTCTCTTATATATGTAATAAAAAATAGAGAGAAGAATATTATTATTGTAAATTAGTTGCAAAATTTTACCAGTTTTTTTTTTTTTTTTAATGGTGTGCAAGTTTACCTTCCATTCATAAAATGTAAGCATGCGCGTATTGGGGGTGGCCAAAACATAGTGAAATTAGGACAAGGAAATGGATAGGGCCAAGGAAGGACCCACATTTTGAATCAAGCCATGAGAGGAATATGAGGTATTTTCTGATTTTTTGTACATAGAGTTTAATATAAATTTTGTATTGATGCATTCAATCTATGTGTAGATGTCTATGTTCTATGTGAATATTTTTTAATTTATAGGAATGGGTAAGTCGATTCGTGTGTGACTGGATGTAATTAGAGTTCTATGTATAACCGTGAGAGAAAAATGAGTGAGTTGTAGACTAAATGGTTCCATTATGAAGGAAGAGAATAAATTATCTATCTAAAAAGAAATAGAAGATGAAATGACCCTAGTTGAAGTTATATCCCATGGAGCAAGGTCAAGAATGAAGAGCCAAGTTCTGATGAATTCGCCAGGATCCGAAGGCATAACGGAAATCCAACAACAATAAGGCGAAATTGTGCTTTAGAAAATCAACAGTGGTGATCAACCACATGGAAGAATCATAGACTTGGTGATGTGATCATGAACCTAGAGCTTGATTGAATCCTAATTGTTTATAGTAATGTATCAACAACTGATATAGATCGGTCGAACCAGGCTTAACCTCCCTAATAGGAACATCGATTAAGTGTTCTAGTCTTTCATTATCCCCAGTGTCGGGTGGCTGTTACACCAGACCATATTCAAAGTTGCATGAAGTGATTAAAGGAAACGATTGGTGCTTGGTGGCCAATTAAACTCGACCAGAACCGACAACTATGGTGTAGTGTTTAGTTCTAGGTAGTTGGTGGGCCGATCCTCGAGTGGATCTCTGGCTAACCAGAATGTAATAAACAAACGAAACTGCAAATTTAACACTTTGGAGTTCTCGGTGGTCGGTTGTTTCAATGGTCCAATGAAGTTAATCGAATCAGAAAAAAAGTTTAAGTGCACAACATAAAGGTGGACTGATTTTCTAGTTATTCTAGTGGTTGATTGTCTTTAATATAATTGAAAAAAATAGGGTGATTACGAATCTTTTTAATCCCAATTAAAGAATGAAGTTAAGGTGGAAGTTTAAGTAAATCCTTAAGGGGTTTAAAGCTGATTCGTGTGGACATTCTTTTGGTTTAAAAATGAGTACGCACTTGGCCATATGGGCTTTGAATTTTAAGGCTCAAGTGTTTGATGATTAATTGAAGAAACCATCCACACATGTGAGGAGTTTTTGTAGGCAAATTGGGCGAAATTCCATCAATTTGTATCATAGTGCAGTGATTCTCTTTGGGAAGAAGAAATTAGAGCTCAAGGATTCTGAGCAAAGGACAATTATAGCAAGGGGAAGTTGGGTAGAGATTTAAAATTGGTCAAGGTTGTAAAGACATATTTGATGATATTTGTAAGTAAACATGGTCTTTATATTTTACAATTAATTTAGTAAATAAATATATGTGTTTGGACATGTAGCAACATAAGAAGATAATTTGTGGTACAAACCCTTACAGAATAGGTGTTGTAAACAAATTATTGTCGAGGTTGGAAGGAAAGAGGACAATTGAAGTTCTCCGGAGGAAGTGAGTAGAAGTGCAAAAGCTTAGAGGAGTATAGGAAGCTCAAATAGGTTCCATAAGAGAGAACCAAAGATACCAAAAGGCCAGGTTCATGAGGGAAGCTTGGTGAGGTATAATGTAACAAGGTGAAACACGATTGTTATTACAGAGGCTATTTGTAGTTCACAATTGAGCAAGGAGAAGCTCACAAAAGAATAGATGAAGATGATTAGATAAAGTCAAAGGAAGGGTTCAAAAGGAAGACACAAGAAGATGAGAGGAAGTGATAGAACAATTTTTAAAAGTAGGATGAGAAGTGAGGAATTCGACAGAGAGATTGTTGAGTAAAGATAAAATCTTAGTGTGATGATGAAGTTTCTACAAGAGAAAGTTGAAGAATACTTGAGATATGGATGGAAGCTAAAGAAGGGGATAAAATGGTATATATTTAAACTATTTGCAAGGAATATGAGGCAAATCTTGAGACACAAGATGAATTTTTGGGTCATGACAGAGGAGAAACACAAGGAAGTTGAGTGTAGAAATTTTGTGGGTGAAGAACAAAAAGTTCACCTTTGTGAACCAGAGTAGGGAACAATTCTTGGAGAAGAAGATGATGAAGGTGGAGAATATGAGGTTCAGATTCAATACCTCATGAAGTGATTGGAGAATTCATTCTAGCACAAGGAAATGATACTAGAGGCATATAAAGATACTTAGGAGTCTATTGTTTTTAAAACTAATAAATTGTGTATTTATGCATGTTATGTAGGTCATGAATATGGAAAGTCATTCAAAACTATCATAAAGAAAGAGGATAATGAAAAATTGTCTCAAAGAGATAGAGGAAAGGAGATTCCAACATATGGAACGAAAGGAAACCACCTTGGGATAGAGAAAGAGAATATAAGTATCGAATATGAGAGACAACACTTATATATAGCGTCAATAGATTATGAGGATAAATTAAAGTTGTTGGAGGATTGGCTAGAAAAACCCAAGGTTTGTGAAGATTATAGAGAGATTGCAAGATTGGAAGAGGAAGATGAAGGATTTCGTCATAAATTCATAAAATAACCCAATACAAAAATATATTCAAAGTTAATATGAATTATAGGGGGCATCCTACAAGACCTCCTATTGATAGGTCCAATGGAATTTGGGATCAAATTTCATGATGACAAAGACTATCGAGTAAAAGAAATTGTATGGGTCATACAATGCTTATATGAGGAAAGGTTTGAAGACAATGGGAGTGAGCATATTGATATTTTGTTAATTACACAACAATGAAATGTAGATCAAGGAGTTGTCTTCAAAGACAATAATGAGAATGAGAGTGAAAAGAATAACCAAGAAGTTTCGGAAAGTGAACTAGAAGTTCAAGGAGAATTCAATGCACATGGAGGGAAAACAAACTACATGGAATACAAACAAGTATTATTAGTAAACATTCTTGTGGATGAGTATGGGCCTCAAGAATATCATAAGAAGAATATTTCACATAATATATTTGTTTTATGTGTAGATAAATGCAGATGCAAGGATTTTGAAGGCGAAAATATGTCTTTCGTAAAGTGGAAATGGAGTAAGCATCCAAGAACATTATGTACTTATGAATTTGCACACGTGCTATAGGTTGCAAAACTTCCAGCATTCAGTTTGAAGCTATAATGATGACCAATGAGAAAGCCATAAATTCAAAGAGGAAATTGCAGTTAGAAAGAGAGTACAAAGGAAAAAGAGTTTTTATAACTCTTCCCTGTCAAGGAATTACTGAGACATTGATAACCAAATGGAGGCTTAGCATATATGGCTAGAAATATGTTCTAACATAAAACAAATATACTTAGGAAAATAAAGATGATAGAAAGTATGTTAAGGGATAAATCTAGAGAAAAAAAGGTACAATTTCAAGTTTGATGAGAAGGTGAATGCGTTAAAGAGTTGCATGAATCAAGAAGGCACCCAAAATGAGGGGAAAATAAGTCAACCTTTTAAAGAAAGAAAAAGAAGGGAGAAATCATTAGATGAGATGGAGAAATCATCTATAGCATACCAAAGGAAGAGAAAATTCAAGGAAGGAAAGTTAAAGAGAAAGGAAACCAAAATATTTTAGAATTGGGAAAACAATCTGAAAAAAATGAAGACATGAAGAAATTCATAAGTTGGCTTCGATATATTGGAAATGGTAAAGTACGTAGGGTCCTAAAATGGGTTATGAAAGATTGTAATGGTGCAAGTATGAATATTTCCAAAGATGGGATGAAAGTGAAGGATGATATCAATGCTAAAGAAAATGATCATCGATTTTTTATGATGGAGAAATATTTACAAAATGTTATGAAGTGATTATTGTTAAATTGTTATTTTCATGAGAAATTAATGAAGGCAATGAAAGAATAGAGTTTGTTTAAACATCCACAACCATATAGACTGAACATGCAACTTGGAGATACACATTATTGGTTGCATAAGTTTCTATTTAGTGAGGAATATCCTCAAGGATTTGAGCATTGAAAGAGGTGTGGAGACAAAGATATGGAAACAACCACACCAATTTTATGTGAATATTTGAAACATCCAATTTGCAGCATTAGCATATACCAACAAAGGACACAACTAAACATTGGATTGGATGAGCTATGTAAATATTTGATGAAAATTCCTATGTGGGAATGCAAAGGGATAAAAAATAAAATCAGTACCAAGGAGAAGTTATTTGATGGTGAGTGTGAGAAAAAAGAAAATGGTCAGCAACCAAGCAAAGCACGAGATCGTGGAAAAGTGAAAACAATAATGAAGCAACAGGGCAACAAAAAAAGTGGACAACAATAACAAAATGAAGTTTGGGATCTAGGAGGATTTCAACAATAGAAGGCTCATGATCAAAATATCATAAAATTTTTGTACCTTGGGAGTCTAATGCAGGAGAATACTCCCATTAAAAAAAATGGACTAGGACTGACAACTACGGTGCAATGTTTAGTTCCAAGGAGCCGGTGGGCCTATCATTTGGTGGCTTGGTGTTGTTAAAATTTTTAATTAAATAAAGTACCAAGGCAAGTGTTTCTCTTCCCTAGGCGCCTAAGGGGGAGAAAGTGCCTAATGTGGGTCCTAGTCAAATAAATTTGTGAGATGCAAATTAAAAGATAACTTTATGAAGAAAGTGAGGGTGAGTGAAGAGACATCAAATCTCAGCCACTCATCTAATCTAATCTCAACCGTTAGATTAGAAAACTCCTCACCTTCCCTCATGAGGTCGATTAGGGCAAGAGGGTGCACCCATTTTGGGTTGTTCAAGCATTTTTCTTATTGAGAGAGCAAGAGAGAGAAGAGAGTGGTCAAGTTGGAAAGAAAGAGGCAGCATTTGCAGAGATGGGTGCGCATCCCAAGGAAACAAGATAGCATGGATATCAAGATAGGGTACAGTCATTAATGCAAGTCATACGGTACAACTTTCTAGAGGTTGTACAACCATTTTTCATGCACAGAAATTGAGGGAGACAACAGAAGAATTTATGAGGAGTTTGGCATGCATCCCAAGGTTGTCGTACAACCATTTATTAGCACAAAAATTGAGGTGGCCACTGTAATTAATTTCTGGGTGTATTTCCATACAGTCCGTACAGTTTGGCATGAATTTCGAGGGTCGTATAGCATGGTTTTCAAGGAGTTGTTCATGCTGGGTTTTCGTACAATCTTACGAGAGTTTTGGCACAAATTTTGAGACAGTCCGTACAACATTAATTGCTGGGACATTCGTACTGTTGTACAAATTTTTGGCATAGAAATCGAGGATCATTTTCCAGGACTGTTCAGAAGGATTTTGCTTGCGAAATAAAGTCTAGATAAGTTTGTGTAAATTTCTAAAGATGAATATGCTATAAAAGATTTTTCTCAGAAGCTCATAAATAATAAAAAGCCCTCTCTCACTGGTTTTCCCCTTGTGGGTTTTTCTAGGGTCAAAGTTAGACCGAAAATATCTGTCTATAATTTTTCTGAGTTTTGTATACTGCTGATATTTTATTTTTTCTTTTAAAACAATGTTCAAAATCCTCATGTTTCAGTTCTGAAGTTTATTTTCTACTGTGTATTTATATGCTGATATAAAATTGGGTTTGGTCATTAAACATTGGCTGAAAAATCAACGAGACTGAAAATGGGTTGGGGTCTGAAATTTTAACATGGTATCAGAGTTGAGTTGAAGAGAAGCAGAGATTTCAGCGGACAGAAAGTTGGAACAATAGTCACTTCACAGGGCAATTTTTTTTTTTTAATTTGTGATTTTCAGCAGAAAAGGGGTCATGGCTACTGGTTTGAGAGTTTAGGAGAGTGATGGGGCATCAAATTTTGGTGCTTGGAAGGAGAGGATGATCTTGATTTTGCAAGAAAACGAGTTGTGGGACATTGTGGAGAATACCACTACTCATCCTGTTGTGGTACATGTTGATGCTACTCTTCTTGCAGCCTATACTAAGAAGAGTATCAAGGCTAAGAGATTTATTCTTGATCCCATCAAAGATCATTTGATTCCTCACTTGACAGGGAAGACACATGCCTATGAGATGTGGGAGTCTTTGACAAAATTGTACTAGAGTACAAATGAGAATCGGAAAATGATTTTGAGGGAAAAACTAAAGAGCATAAAAATGACCAAGGTTGAAAATGTGGTCACATACCTTACTAGATTGACATAGGTGAGGGATGATCTTGGAGCTGTGGGGGAAGCCATAGTTGACAGTGAACTTGTGAGAATAGCATTGAATGGAGTCTCCAAACAATGGGTTGTTTTTGTGGAGGGCATTGTTGCTAGGGAGAAGCTTCCCGGTTGGGAACGTCTTTGGGATGACTTTGTTCAGGAGGAGACTTGGAGAGGTTATGTACATGGAATCTCATATATAATTCATGAGGAGGAGAATGTGGCTCTTGCTACCACTAGAAAGAAGAAGTTCAGAAAGGGTCCAAAGGGAGGACAGAAGCCCAAGGGTGAAGGGAAGAAAGACATGAGCAAAGTCAAGTGCTTTTCTTTCCATAAGTTTGGGAGCTATGCAGGATAGTGTCCAAACAAGAAGAAGAAACAAACAACAGCTTCAACAAAGGTGGAGGAGTTTCCACCAAGTTTGACAAGGAATTTTCCTTGATTTCTTGTCTATCCTCGAGGACCACTACTACAGATTCTTGGTATATAGATAGTGGTGCCTCTCACCATATGACAGCAGTTCATGAGCACCTAACAGATCTTACATAGTGTGGAGATGCATAGGTAGTTCTTGGAGATGACCGGGAGGTCAAGGTGGATGGTTGTGGGATCGTATCATTTCGGAGGGAATCTTTGCCTCCCATGACTTTGACAGAGGTTCTTTATGTTCCGGGCTTGAAGAAGAAATTAGTGTCAGTTTCTACTATTGAGGAAAAGGGCTATGAGATCTTGTTCCGTGATGGACAGGTGCTTCTTTTCACCAGAGGGTCTAGCACCACTTTGGCCAGAGTGATTGGTACTAGACATGAGAGGTTGTACAAGTTCTTGTTATAGCCAGTGAGAGCATTGATTCATTCTACCAGCAACAACAATGACCTATGTGAGATATGGCACAAGATGATGGTACATTTGCACCATGGGGATTTGAGAGCTCTGAGGGAGATTGTGACGGGAGTTCCAGATTTCAGTTCAGAGCACCATGAGTTGTGCAAGGGGTGTGATTTGGGAAAGTACACCAAGACTTCTTTTCTGAGTAGTGACAGTAGAGTAGTAGGGATACTTGATCTTTTACATTCTGATGTATGTGGCTCGATGTCTTCGGCATCGTTGACTGGTTCCTTATACTATGTTGTATTCATTGATGACTTCTCTCGGAAGTCCTGTATTTTCTTCATGAAGATGAAAGGACAGGTCTTCAGTCGGTTCCAAGAGTTCAAAGCTCTTGTGGAGAACCAGACAGGGAAGAAAATCAGGGTCCTGAGATCAGACAATGGGGGTGAGTATACCTCCAAGGAGTTCATGAATTTTTGTGCAATAGAGGGCATCAGGAGGGAGTTGACTATTCCTTACAACCCGCGGCAGAATGGGGTTGCTGAGAGGAAGAATAGGGCCATTGCTGGGGCTGCGAGAGCCATGCTGCATGATCGGGGGCTGCCATTATTCCTATGGGTTGAGGCATGCTACACTGCAGTTTATCTACAGAACAGGAGTCCTCATAGGGCTGTGGGGAGCATGACTCTTGCGGAGGATTTCTTTGGGAAGAAGCCTGAGGTGGGGCACTTTCGTATTTTTGGGTGCATCACTTATTCATATGTCCCTTCTGAGAAGAGGACAAAGCTAGAGCCCATGGCAGAGAGAGGGATCTTTGTTGGGTACAATGAGACTTCAAAGGCTTTCCGTATTTACCTTTCTTCCTTGAGGAAGACTGTCTAGAGGAGGGATGTCAGATTTGAAAAGGACAGAGCCTTTAGGAAGTCTAGAGGGACAGAGAGAGGTGAACAGTCTTCATCTAAGATTCAGGTGAGCCCGTAGCAGACTACAGTGACACAGATTCTGGGGCCACCAGCTTCAGTGACTATAGGTTCATAGGTGATAGGGCCATAGAGTTTAGGTTTGCAGGCTATTGGTCCACAGGTTTCAGGATCAGGTACTTCAGGGTCTACTACAGGAACATTGTCTTTAGCAGATGGGGTTGAGCAGGGAGAGTCCCCTCCACAGGACACTACTT
>JZKD02S0114550.1:0-18728 GCA_000966675.3 Picea glauca | reverse complement strand
CACTACAACTAGTCATGCAAATAATATAACACATGCCCAACAATATTAAGTACAACCATACAAAAACCCTAATTGACATAATGAGCCATAATTTTTGAAAAAATAATCTTGAAAAATAAAGAAGTTTAATAAATTGTTCCACATAAATCCAATGGATTTCACATAAGCATATGAAAAAGAATAGTAGTACGAATAAGCACTCCAAAAATCCACTACACTTATAAGTTAGGTTCCTTAAGTTATGATCTCCCACCATTAAGGTTAGTATGATTAGAGACAGTGACAACATGATTAAGGATAATTGGGATATACTCCTCAAGTACTGATGGACCACCCTTATTGACGCGGTTTGATAAGCACAAACAACAGAGAAATCAAGGGAAAGATCACAATATACTT
This sequence comes from Picea glauca, assembly GCA_000966675.3. NCBI lineage: Eukaryota > Viridiplantae > Streptophyta > Pinopsida > Pinales > Pinaceae > Picea > Picea glauca. The sequence continues at coordinate 18,329 of JZKD02S0114550.1, read as the reverse complement.
AATATGAATTCAACACTTCCACATATATCATATCCTTGTATCTGTGTATGATATACAAACCTCCCATACAATTTGGGATATGCTTGTATATCAACCTCAAAAACTAATATCCATCCTTCTACTAGAAGAAGGGAAAAATTGAAAAACATAAACTGATGGATGTTTTCTTGCTTAGCATGAAGAATATCATCTAAATTGTAGACCATGGAAAAAACCTATCTGTAGATACTAGAAATTAAATGTATTGACAATGTATCTATTATTGGGGATTACCTTGATATGATTTCACTATATGGCTAAAAAACATGAATTCTTTGTAACATGTTTGAATAAAAATACATAGCATGAAGAAAAATGAAACATTCAAAGGGTTATAAAAACATATGTGACAAGTGAATTCAACACTTCCAAGCAATGATTGTTCTCGGCTGCAATAAATGGGAACAATGCCAATCAAAACAAATAGCATTCATGTCTCTCTCTTTGCTTGTGGCAATACGAAGTGAAGGAGGAATAATCGTGGTTGAATTCTCATGGGATGTTGATGATATTTGTTAAAATATCCATACATGAACGTTGAGTTGCATTAAATATATGTGCATATATGTAACAATAAGTTAAGATCCTTTCAGGGAGTAAATCCCTAACTATGTCAGACCTAGGGGAAGGATGTGATCGACCAATTTCACATTGGAGCCTAGAAATAGAAGCTGGTGGGTTATTGAAAATAGAAAAAGGAAGTAAAGGAGGGATATAACCTTGCACACCTCTATTATGGTATCCTGTAAGGGTTCGACCAATTGAAGGTACATATTTGGGGTAGTACACAAAAGATGTGCACATCTCCTAGAAAACTCATATTTGTTAATATAATAGAAATAAAAAATGTACAAATGTTAATCACATGGTGTAATACACACATTTATATGTTTATAATCCCAAGCAAGAATTTGATGCATGACAAGACAAATAATTCCTAGGTGTCATGAAATAATCTATCACCTACCATACGACCAATCAATGTGCCATGTTTTGAATATTTTTCATGCATGAATGACAACTAATATAAGTCTCATTCTTCTATAACCTGGTGACTCGGGCCATTTTTTCCATCAATTCATTGCATGTTTCATAAAATATTTTCTATTGAATCAAACCGATATTTAATGTATGCTAAAAGCAGAAAAATCAAATGCCACCAAAACAAAAAAATAGACCTTCATTCTTTGTTCATTTCTCCCCCTCCACTAAATATGGGTTGCCACATTATTGTGTTATTATTATAATTTGTTTTTACGAGATCATCAGAGTTAAAATAAATAGTGAATCTACCATCCACCTCACTTGAACTACTACTGCACACATTGAACTGGTGGGTCATGCAATGTGGGAAAAGGTAGTTGGAATGAGTCCATTCCTTTCCTTAGGAATTAGTTACATCATGATGCCACTGCCCTCTTTCCAGAAATTGAATTTTGATAGGTTATATGTTTTTTGGGTGCATTCTGAAAGAGTTGGGAAAGCTCCACACACTCATTACTTTGCAATAAAAATGTCCTAAAAATTACCTTGTTTTTATGAACCAGTTTGAGGTCTCCTACAATTTCATTAGCAGAGAATTTCCACTCTAGCTAAAGGTACTTGTTAATTGTTATCACTTGTAAGCATTATCATTTTATAGTATAATATTTTCATATATGTAGGAATATGAAATTTAGACATTGTTGGATTCAAACTAGTGGGTACTCATGTTCATTGTACCATGAGGATTTAATTCATACTTGAATTCAAGTGTTCATGCATCTTTGGAGGTTGATGAAGTTTTATCTACTTTGAATTCTTATGATTGGGGGCTAATGGTATCACACCCTTCTCTAAGAACCACTTGTTGTTAAGAAGAATATTGCATCTACTAGCTCCATAATGAATAGATTATGATGCATAATTATGGTTCAACTATTGGGGAAAAGGGTCATTTGGTTCGTTGTGATGGGAAAAAGAGGAAGGATTATTACATGTTATGGACCTCATATTCTCTTATTCATCCTATGCATGCTCTGGTCCAATTTGATACTAGGTAAATCATCAGGCTTCTTTATAGTTGTGAGGTCTTTAAGTATTACATCTATACTTGTGGTTGGTTCCACGTGTGTAAATTTCATCATTTTACTTACTTTTTCCATCCTATAAACATATTTTTCCCATGAACATTTCAAGTACTAAGCACCCTAGGCCCTTGTATAATAAATTGGAAAGAAGGATATATTTTCTTCGTACTCCTTTGCATTTTGTGTTTAGTCCTATACTACCACTTCTCCTACTTCTTACAATCTCTTCATGATAATATATATAATCATGTGAAGCTCAACATTTAAAATGGTTGGATTGTTTCACTCAATTCACTATAATTGTATGAAGAGGAGAGGCATTTCCAATATTTAGCCCATGATTCCAGTAACAAGTATATAATAAATCATAGTACATGCACACATATATGGTTGGATCTTTGTATGTTCTATTGTGGTTTTTTATTATACCAACACATATATGGTTGGATGTTTGTATGTTCTATTGTGGTTTTTTATTATACCGACACGTTGGCTTTCCAAAATGCGAGCTCAACCGACATTGAATCGATGAAGAGGGATATTGGGCATTTCCATCAGAATCTAGGCTGCAAAGTTATGTCTATTAGGGACTTAGGGTGGTGGGATGAAGGTTAATAATGATCTTTGCTTACTATATCCCCATGTCAATATTTTTCCTACCCTAATTTCTATCTATATCTATATGGATAATGGGCTTGGTCATATTGTACTTAAAATAAAAAGTGATCTCTTGTGGTCACTTGATTGTCAACATCTATATTTAGGTTAGTGAATGAGTAAGGTGACCCTCTACTTCAAGCCCGAGGTGGGAAAGTGGGGAAGATTGCTTTCATCCCAAGGGAAAATGAGGGAACCCAATAGAGAGTAAGTTTGTATTCATAGGTATTAATACTGGAAATAACTATTAGAAGTCAAGTTGGTATAAATATCACCTGTAATATTCATGGAGGTAAAATAGTTGGACACTCATAAGGTCCCATACCAACCTTGTATGTACAGTTTCATTGACATACTGAATATATTAAATACATTGTTGTTTCCCATACTAAATTTTTTCTCATTGGAATTTGATGATGTTCTAAGTTAAATTTTGGTACACATAAAACTTCGATCTGTAAAATCTAAGCTACTTCTGAAATTTTAGAAAAATAGAATCCATTTATTACAAGTTTAACCTATTCCAAGTGACAATGTTTGGAATATAGGGACTCGTAAATGAATATTAATAGCATTAATAATGAAATTCAGTGTATTCATATGTCTCCAAAATGTAATAAATCCATGTAATTTTTGTTCCCTTATTAGAAATTAATTGTATTGGTTGCTTAACAACATACTTGAAATTGGGTGCTTTTAGAAATATAAGACACCATCCCAGGCTTTGTGTCACTAATCCTCAACGACACTTATTTAGTGTTGTATATATTGTAATATCCCTAGGCCGAACCCAATTGTAAATGTAAATACAAATATGCGTAAGCTAGTGAGTTGTTTGATATAATTTTTGTATGCACCATCCATGGTATAGTGCACACATGTACTGCAAAGTAAAATGATGAAGTGTGCACATTCTTGGATACCATGCACAACAACTTAAGTGTGTGTGATTTCGAGGCCAAGGATCCTTTGTGTATATGTTTTGTTTTATAGGTTGGTGAGCCAGTTATTATAAGCTAGGAGGATTATGTTTTGAATTAGTTCAGAGAGCCTAGATGTTAAAGGCCAGTGCACCTATTTTTGTATATGCCATATCATTAATATAAAATACATCATTGCGCACATACCGACCATGATAAAAGAGTATGGGTGACTAAAATCCACTAGTTAGGGAAAGTGGGGGGGCTAAAAGTTAAGGAAAAGGGATAATCTAGGGAGATTAAGCCAGAAAGGAATATTATATTAATATTCCTTAAAGTATAAAGTATGAAAAATTATTTTATCCTAAGTTCTAATGATGGCGACAAGTGGGCCAAAGTAGCTCCCAACATAAAAAGTGTCAATTTGGGGACATGCATACATATAGTTTGGACTTAGTTCATTTTCCATCAGTCAGTCATCCATTCAATCATTCGAAAGGGATTCACTCACTCAGTCATTTTTCCTCTGTACCTTCTTGTCATTGTGCATGAACCTGTATCTGTACCTGTACCTGTTTGTGTACCTGGTTAGCTTGAGAGATGGACTGAAGAAGCGGGTTTTCAGACCCATGGGATATCGAAGAGGTGGGTTGTTAAGCCCGTGAGAAATCTCTCAAGTGAGAGAATTGTTGGGAATTAATTTCCAAAGGTGCTAAACTGCATCTACAGGGCTCTGAGACTTCCTTTCTGGCCTGTTGCTGAAGCCCAAAAAGGAAATGGGGAAGTCGAAGGAATATTGAGCAGAGAAGGGGAACACTTCCTAGGTGGGACAGGCATGTGAGGAATGAGGGAATATAGGCTATTAGTTTGATTTCGCACCTATGACAAAGTCTTTCCTATTGTTTGAGATAGTCAGCCATGGTAGGAATCCCTTTACCTAGGTGGAGTTTAGTCCCAGCTCGGGGGTGACCCAGTACTGAGAGTGATAATCAATGTGGTCAAGGCTGGGAGGTTCATGGAATTTTTACATGCAGTTGGTGATATTATTACCAAGATAAGTGTAAATTATGTGATAAATTACATGTTGTTGAAACAGAGGCAGACCGGGGGTTCAACACTTCAACAATTCATCAACAAAACCCTAACTACCAGCCCTTTTGGCAGCACCTTCGAAGCAGATGAAGTCTCACCCAAGGTAGAGGTAGGGGTGGTTGCAGGACTCCGGTGTCTACAACCTTAGCTGGGACATAGATATCTGATTACAATACTCTAACAAATCACTTACCATTTAGCATTCATTAGTATTCAACCAGTATTTACTTCACAGATAAAACCCTAATTACAAAGAAACACAGTATTCAACCAGATCTAACATATTGAAGCACTTAGCATAAGGAACAGATCAGGTCTAGCATCTTATTCACATCATTAGGCACTAAGCTATCATATTCATCTAAGAATACATTATTGCACTAAGTATTAATCACATAAACAATCTAACAACTATAATTCACAAAGAAACCATACCACAAGATATACGTGGTTCACCCCAGCGTGGGGCTACATCCAATCTTCTCTTCTTTATTATCTTATGTCAATATTCTACAAGCATAGAGCGCAAAAACCCTATTATGCATAGGACAGGAGCTTTGCGCACCTTGCTAGTTTGTCCTTCCTCGATTTACGTCATAGAACAAAGCCTTCTTACACAGTCTATACAAAGGCCTCTTACAACCACTTGCACTTATCTCTACAAGTCTTAACACATAGTATGCATAAAGAATCCACTACTATTCGCACTTAGCACATTGGACTTCACTTTCTCTCCTCTACTTACATCGCCTATATTTCTATTTATACATTACAAAATGGGCCTAAACATGGGTAAACCCATGGGCTAACATCCCATACCCATTACATAAACGCTAATACCAAAAGATTCCCTAAAAAGGGGCTGAGATCCAGTGATCTCTGCTTTGACTTACGCTCTGCCTTCAACCAGCCTGTCGAAGTCCAAAAATAGGTCAAACATGAACAAGGATCTCCAAAACTTGGTCAAGGGCCAATAGGCCCCCAACACTCAACTATGACTTGTCCTGAGTCACTCTAGTCTAGGGTCTAGGTAACTCTACCTCAAAAGCCTCGAGCTTGGCTCGAGCTTCTTCGACCTGTTGTTGCGCCAAGGTCTCCTGCTTAGTGAACTCTTGAATAATTGCCTCATTCACATGTCCCTCTAAGAAGTTTTCTATCGAGGTTACTACTTGTTATAGATCTGCTCCTCAGCCTTCAATTTCCTCAAAAAGTAGGCAAGCTACATCCTGGACTAGCTGGAGATTCTGAGTCACTTCCATGAAATTTCTTTGTATGGCATGGACCTGTTCCTGAGCCGTGCACTGTTCTTGGGATATTTTCATCCTCTCAACTATTGACAGGAGTTTCAACTGCACTTGTACTACTACTTCTTGCTTCTTTCCTTCTTGGAGCTGCAAATCCAGTGTCTTCAGTTCAGGGTCCTCGGTAAGGTGCTCATAGGTATGTGCACTGTGACTGCTTAGTTGTTTACATTCCACAGCTTGATCCTTTCAACTTTGCTCTGGGAAATTGCTTCTCTTTGGTCTCGCACTTCCTGTGGAGTGCTTGGCATTGTTTGTATCTCTAGTTTTGTGACTCTTTGGTGAAGCTGTTGAGTGGATTCAACAAGCTTCATCACTTGATTCTCCACTGGGCCTTCCTCCATTTTCTCTAAGTCTGTCACAGATCGAAATTCTCTGCAGACTGCTTCTTTAACTCCAATCTTCTCTGCGAGAAACTTTTCATTCTCCTGCTGGATTTGTGCTATGCGGTGTTCGAAATTGGTTTGCAAGTCGTCCTTCTCCTACTGCACAACTCAATGTTGCTCTATTATTTCCTCTTATGCTTACTTCAGGGCCACTAAGGCCTGTTATTTTTCTTCCTCCATGCGATGAAGGAGATCTTCGGTTGCATCAAATATTTTGCGGAGTTGGGTATGCTCATCTCCCAACTCTGTTTCATCTGATGGCAGGGGCGCACTGGACACTGCATGGATGGAGTGAAGGGCTTGTTGTACACCTTTTAGCTCTATCTCAATTCTATCATACATGGCTTCTTGTTTTGCTTCAATTTTATACAAAATATCTCCCGAGGCATCTGATACAGCTGCTATAATGAAGTCGAATTCATCAACCATGAGAAAATTTTGCAGCTTCAGCTTACTCACTGTGGACTTCTTCCACGATGTAGGTTTCGTTGGGGAAAACTTTCTTTTCTTGGATGTCTCTGCCTCTTCAAGGGGTTTCCTAGGTGGTGTTACTTCACCTTGCTTTTGTTTTTCTTCTTACCCTTCTTTTTCTTCTTTGTCCACTTCGTCGTCTCCTCCTCCACTAAGTGAATATGAGGCAGTCTCTTCTGATGTGCTATGTATTTCCTGTACATCTTCCTTATTTTTCTTCCTTCTATCGTTGGGTTCATCATACTCTTCACGAGTAGCCACCGGATTTCCAATGAGGTTGGGATCGGACAGTGCTTCCTGGTCGACTGGTATAAGGAAATCTGCGGTCCATTCCTTAGTGATTTCTTCTAGGTCCTCCTTTGTAATATAAATAAAATGCCCACAATAATATAAATAAAATGCCCATCTGCACGAAACTTCATAAGGGGTCTAAACCTATCCAGGGTATTCAGTTTCATACGAGGGAAAGAATCAATAGCCCTCTTCAGCTGCAGGTAGTAGGTATGGAATATTGTGTTCGACTGCCATTGTCTCCCCATGTCGCTCGAATACCAGAGCATTGTGAACTTTGCAACTAGTGGTTCGAATGGCTCAATGTCAGGGAAGGTCACACCTTCTAGCATCTCCCAAGCAATAAACACAATGAGGATCAATAGCCAACTAAAATGGAACTCATAGCCCTAATATTGAGCTTCGTAGTAATCCAATTCTAACTGGTTGACTAAGTAACTAGCCCAGTTCATCTGGAGTCCTTCCACGCATTTTACAGCGAGGTGAACGATAAACCCTATGACCTGCGTGGGTCTATTCTTTCGGACTATCTTACCAACAATAAACTGGAAAGCAAGGCACACTTGGCCATTCTGAATGAAATCTACCTTGTAGCATCTCATCCTCTTATCTACATCGTCATAGGTGTCTTTAATCCTTTGTGCCAGGGCATAGTCTACAACCTTCCCTATATAAAAGCCTTGTGGGTCTGGTCCTTTCATGCTCAATCCGGTGATCCTATGGATCAGCGCCGAATCGACAGTGATGCATCTATCTAACCATAGATACCTGCCATGGAAGCACGACAATAGGAGATTAACGCACACATTAACCTCCTGGTGCCTTCCAAAATGTGGTATCTCCATCATGTTCAATATAGTGGACCTCATGATGTCCATGGTCCATGGTTGGGGGATTATATTCAACTTCTTCCCCTTCATCTTGTTCAGATACTTGTGAGGTGCGAGCATGCAATAGATCTCGCGGTCTCCTAGATTATAGTCACTGATATTCAAGGTTGGAATCCTCTCCAACTACGGTCTGACTGTTTGTATTCCCTTTGGAAGGCACACAATGATCACTATGTAGTCGAAGTCCCTCAAGACATTGTCACGACTCACCACACCGGCTAGGGGTGGGATGTAGTTGGGCAGGATAGATTGGATTAACTTTGCATTCGCCAATTCATATCGATGCTTGGTTCTTTTCTCGGTTGCAACTCGGCATGGTCCAAATCTATGATCAGTCGATGGGGAGGCTTTCACTCCTCGCATTGATGAGGCTTGGATTCCTGTGAACATCACCTTCTCGGCCATGAGGTCTATTAGAATCTCTTCGACAAATATCTATGTTGTGCTAATTTCGTCCGACATGCACACTCGAGATATGATATCTCCGGTTGATGAACAATACTCACTGTAACAGACTAGATGGCGAGGTCTCAATTATCACTGCGCAAAATTAACTAGTTCTCTGTGGGCTCGGATAATCACAATTGGAAAAAGTGTTCTCGGTGCAACGCTTGACGGGATAAATAGAGATTGTTGTAGCAGTTTCTTTCAACGGGTCATAAATATTTATTCAAGGAAATTCCATCCATTATCGCGTAGTCTTAATAGTCCAATGGTGAGCTTTTGGTCCATAACTACTTTGTTAACCATTGGGGAGCATCGATCGAATGGTCATATTTCCTCCAACGATCATATTGCTCCGCCATGGTGAAGTGCCATTCTATGTTGTACCGATATTTCGACGAAGTTCAAATTCTGGAAACCTTCCTTCTGTGAATTTCTTTCTGGAGCTTCTTGTAATTTTTCTAACTTTGCTTTCTTCTTGCCGAGCTTTCTAGCCTTTTTTCCAGTAATCTGATTTACTGGGTTCCTCTTCTCATTTTGATTCTTATCTTCTCTTGGCATAGTAACTTTTCACTGTTGACGATATTTCATAGGATTCAAGGGTAATACTTCTTCTCTTTCTGGGGTAGGTGCTCTACTCTCTTGTACAGACAAGTGTCCCCAGTCTTCTTGTATCCTTTCAACTTCGATGTCCATATCCTTGTTCCTTAATATATTTGACTGGTCCTCTTGCTCTTCCAATAAGTGTGTTATTCTCCTAGCCATGAAATCTCTTAGTTCTTTCTTTTTCTGTTCTAGATCCTCCTCTTCTTGTTTCCTTCGTATCTGATCTTTCTCAATCCAAGTTTTTCCTAATAGCATAGAAAATGGGGCGTTGTTCTCAACAAAATTAATGATCTCAAATTCTTTTGTTGTCTAAGTTCCATGAGAACTCATATATTTTTGGGTAAGTCTTCCACATAGGTTGATTAGCTTTCCTATAAATAATTGTATTCCTCCCAATGAGGGAATCATAGAAGGTTTTCCCAAAATTTCCCAAGTTCTTTCTGTCATACTATTCACCTATGTTTCCTCATATAGGACAAAATCTATGTCGTAGTATCCTATTCTTGCTTCTATGCATTTTTTGTCTTTTAAGATCTCTGGTAGATTAGTGTCTCTGTAATCATTCAAGGTTTCCTTCATCTTTAGTAATATAGTCTTTGATTCTTTCTAGGGTTCTTCTATAAACATAGTCTCTTGGTCTTTCTCATGTCTTTCTTGTTCCATATTGATATTTTCAACATTATCAATCATCCCAAGACAATCCAAAACTTCTTCAACTGTAACAAAGGGTTAATCCTCTCTTTCTCTTAAATGATCCCCAACCCTTCCTGTACTGCACACTTGGATCATAGTAACTAACTTGCAAAAAATTATTTCTAGGATTCTACATCCATTTGTCAGTCCAAACATTCTTTCTATGCATAGGAATAACATATCTCTCACTGTTTCTATCAGATCTACACATATCAAACCTTCTTTCTTCTAGTTGTGCCCTACTTTTTAGGCTAGAAAGAAAATTATTAAACATACCAAGATCCATACTTTTGAAACAAAAACTTTCACTTATCTTACCTGTCTCAGAGCATAAAGCTTCAATATATTACCTCTTTTCTTCAGATCAAAACTTCTCTTCTCAACAAAGAGCTTCACAAGTCAAGTAGAATATTTCACATTAAAGCAAACAGATCTATCCACGGAGATTTGTTTTCTTCAGTTCCTAGAAGTCATAGTTTCAGGTCCCGACAACAGAACCATTTGTTGGCACAGGGGCAGACCCATGGTTCAATGCTTCAAGAGCTCACCAACAAAGCCCTAACTACCAACCCTTTCAGCAACACCTGTGAAGCAGATGAAGTCTCACCCGAGGTAGAGGCAAGGGTGGTTGCAGGACTCCCATGTCTGCAACCTTAGCTGGGACACAGATCTGTGATTACAATACTCTAACAAAGCACTTACCAATTAACATTCATTAGTATTCAACCAATATTTACTTCGCAAATAAAACCCTAATTACAAAGCAACGTAGTATTCAACCAGATCTAACATATTAAATCACTTATCATACGGAAATAGATCAGGTATAGCATCTTATTCACATCATTAGGCACTAATCTATCATATTCATCTAAGCATACATTATTTCACTAAGTATTAATCACATAAACAATCTAACAACTATAATGCACAAAGAAACCATAATAGATGATATATGTGGTTCACCCCAATGTGGGGCTACGTCCACCAACTATTATCTTCTTTATTATATTTTGTCAATCTTCTACAAGCGCAGAGCCAAAAAACCATAATTCGGATAGGACAGGAGATTTGCGCACCTCCCCAGGTCCTCCTTCCCTGAGTTAGGTCACAACACAAAGCCTTCTTACAAAATATATACAAAGGTCTCTTACAATCACTTGCACTTAGTTTTTCAAGTCTTAACACTTAGTATGCACAAAGAATCCACTACTATTCACACTTAGCACGTTAGAATTCACTTTCTCTTCTCTACTTACATCGCCTAGATTTCTATTTATACATTATAAAATGGTCCTAAACATGGGCAAACTCATGGGCCGACATCCCATACCCATTAGATAAACCCTAATCCCAAAAGCCTCCCTTCGACCAACCAGTCGAAGTACCAAAAGAGGTCAAACATGACCAAGGATCTCCAAAACTTGGTCAAGGGCCAACACATGATACATTATTACTTACGTGTTTATTTTTATGGGTTTATCCTATGTGTGGTTTATAATTGTCTTTATATTTATGGTATTGCCTGTATATGATGCATGTATATGTTTATTGTTATTTCAATATGAATCTATCCATTTACAAAATGTATTTTTATGTTTATGCTTTATATATAAAGTTTCGCAAGAGTTCTATGTTTATATGTTTTAATTGCATGCAGTTCGTAAAATTTGTGTGGCATAGCTCAGTGGGATGTTGGGTATGTTATAGTATGGTATCAGAGAATGAAATAATTTTCTATAGTAGCATGGCCCCTCATGGGTGGTCGGGGATGTTACACACTACTTCTCCAAGGGTAGAGCACAAGAGAGAGAGAGTCTTCATATACAAAGAAAAATTACCCTACGCAACTGTAGCAACTACGGTTTCACTACTCTCTTAAACTTCCACCATACTTAACAAGAATATCACCAAGAGTATTACCAAGAACATCACCAAGAGTTTCACCAAGAATATCACTTTGAGAGAGACCAAGACCTAGATATGACCATACACCCTTATTCCTCCTTCCATTCGCAGTTGTAGCTACAACTGCATCTCTCCATAAGGATTTCTCTCTGACTGGGTGTACAAATGAGCTAAAACATCCTTTATTTATATTAATCTTTCGAATGACTTTTCTGGATAGGTTGACTTGAATTTATGGTAATTATATTTTTTGTTTATTATTTTCTTGTGGAGACGACTTGTCCTTCTGGAAGATAACATTCTAATATTATTTATTTTTCTAGGCCAACTTGTCTTCTAGGGTTTTCACACATCTAATTAGGGTTTCCCTTGCTTCTAGAATAGTCCATTCTAGTTAAAGGTTACACATGGAGGTTAATACCTTCTGTAACTACCATAACATCAACATGTTAGACTATCTAAAACCTTCATTTGTTCAATGGAAGATATCTTGGGGTCAAATATTGATGGAAGTGTCATGAGAACCTTTTGTACAACAAGTTTTTCATCGATGGATTCACCAAGTCCTTTGATAGTGTTAACAATCCTATCCACACAAAGAAGGTAGGTTGTTATATCCTCATTTTCTCTCATCTTGATTTTCAAATAATCCCTTATGAGTTTGTAGCTTTTCCTTCTTGACATTACCATTCCCTTCATATGTATTCTGAAGATTGTCCCAAATTTCCTTTTCTAATTCATAATGCATGACTTTATTAAATTTTGATCTTGATAATCCCTTCATAATACCAGTCACAACTTTGTAGTTATTTTCATTGAGTGTTTGATAACATGTATCATAGATTTGACTTGCAAGGGAAACATAACCATTTTTTACTGATTGGAAGACAACATATCCCAGTGACTACAGATATACTCGCATTCTAATGCTCCAAAAAAAATAATATGATCCATTAAAGAATGGAGAATTGTTTTCGGAAGATATTTCCTAGTTGTCCATGCATGCCATAGGGATATACCTTCCATTATTTATACTATTTCTGAAGGAACCCACTCTGATACCAATTGTTGGAATCTTTAGCAATACTGAGAGGCAGGGGTGAATATGTGTTGCATAATTTTAATAATTAAAAACTCATTTTAACTTTCATTAATCATCCCAAAGATAATTAATCATGTCAACAAAGTCATAGTCACATATATCTTATTTGGAAACCCAAATGGGATAAATTTATAAAATAATTATTTTAATAAAATATTTTAGGCACCAACCAGAGACAAGAATCTCCTCTTTCTGAGAACCAACTCAACAATAATGTTTACATGAACAAAATTGTAGGAGACACCAATCCCCTTAGTTGAGAACCAACTAAAAACTTCTTCTAGGCACCAACCTACCACAACAATTCTTGCAGGCACTAAACTACAAAAGACACCAATATCCTTCCTTACTGTACCCAACCACCCTAAAAAATACTTATATTCCTTGATTTGATTCAAAAACTTTTCTTGAATTCCCCAACATGTTTCTTCTCTTGGATATTCTTTAATTGCATGTATTCCATATCTGCATTCTTCCTTTTTTGGTTCTACAAATTCATAATTTCTTCCTTTCTTCCATCCCACCTGACTTTCTTCCCAAGCCTCAAAACCTGGTCATTCTAATTCACACATACACATCCTTAAACCAAATCACCTCCTTCCAAATGATTATGGCTTCAATAATTGTATATCCCATACACTCAATAACTTTTCCACAAAATCAAACATCCCATTTTGTCATCTCCATATCCAAGCTTTCCATAAAAATGGTGCTTTACAAATTGTTCAAAACAAGAAAAATCCCCCTTGGTTTTGTTTGTGATCTGTTCTCGAGCTTCAACACTCAAAAAATGTTGGATATGATATTTGATTAATCATCAACCATAAATATACTCACCTTGATGGTGATAACATCATAATGGAATCATCGAGGTGTTGACCTACCGTAGATATGCATTCATTGAATTAAATATCAATCGTTCGATCTGAACTTAGTTCGATCACAACCATTGATCTGCAATCACATTCATTGGGATCACTTGTTCTATTGGGTCCCCAGACTATGAGGATATCATTTTATTGACCTCTCATTTTCTCTTAGCCTCCTCTCTATTTGAACCCCTCAACTCATAAATGACTACACTTTGAACAGATCCTCTCCAATGGAACATACTCTGACAAATCCAACGATCCTCATAATCTGGAATCAACAGATTCGATTTCATCAGTCCTTCAACTTAAATGATGGTTATCTCATGTCAATCTAAATTTTTGTGATATGGCTAGGTGGGAACCATAATATATCTACAACTGGGATTGCATCTCCCTTCTTTCCGACCTTTGGTCCAAATTTCTCATCGGAGCTCCTCATCATTGGGGTTCTTCAACTCCAATGGCTCATACGTCGACAGATCCAATTATACTTGGAGTTTGGAATCAATGGATCATAATTCATGCTTGAAGTTCCTTGTTGTCATAGTACCTCTTATCATAGTCCACTTAGACCATTTCTTCTCTGATTAACAATGAAGATTTACTCATTACCCATATCAACAACTCACAATCATTCTCAGAGTCCCTCATCGTCGAGGAATATTCACTACAGGTATCACAATTTACTCTAACCACCCATGTTTTGATTGATCTGATGGTATTGTTTTACTACATCTGACGGTTCAAATTCACTCAGGTCTTACACTTGCATAAAAATTAGGGTTCTATACTCCCTTTCCCAAGGATGGACTATGCCAGATCCAATGGATACAATATCCCAATATTACTCTTCGACATATCGACAGACCATGTTAACTCATAACCTTCCCCATTAGAGTCCCCATGTAACTACACACTTGGTCACTCTGATGTCCTTCTCATTTGACCATCAACCCATATTTTTTCTCTACGTCAAATCAATTGTTGTGATTTCCTTTGACTCAGACACATGATATACTTAATGGTAATGGTATGATTTAGAACATAGCCATTTTAGGGCTTCGACACTTCTCCAATATTTTTCCTCTCACCTTAATTCACAGGTTATATACACAATATTATATCAGGATTTCATTAGTGCATACTTATTTTTTAGCATAGAGGCTCATCAACTCTTGGGGAAATTATTCCTTTGTCTGGATGGTTCGATTCCATTTGGTATTAATAGTTTGGATTCCTCCTATGTTTGTGTGGTTTTATTCTTGGACCTATCATTTAGGATCCCCATTCATGTGACATTCATGGTTTTCAAAGTATTTGACATCAATGATCCAACAATAGCAACCCTACTAGATGTATGTGCTTAGTCTTTACCTTCTTACATTCGAGTCATCTAGCCTAATAATCAATGACATGTTTCTTCATACCAGGACAAAAATAGTTTCCTCTTATGGTTGTAATATTTTTCTAATATCCTAGATGTCCAGCATATGGCACATTATGCATTTCCTTTAGAACTAAATTTCTCAATTCCTGAGAATTGGGAACATAAACCATTCTAAAAAATAAGAGGATTACATCCTCTTCTAGTTTGTAATCCTTAACATTTTTGTTGTTACAACCTATAGAATTGTATCTTTTAAATATTTCATGTACATACTTATTGTTGTAGTATTTGTTTTATGCACCCTCTTTCTAATTGTGTCCACCACCTTGTTCTCTTTTACTTTTATGTTATTGATGTCAAAGTCATATTCACTAAGAAATTCCATCCATCTAGTTTTTATATCATTTAGTGTTGGTTGTCCAAAAAAATATTTCATACCACTATGGTCTATCCTTAATTCACATTTATTTACCATGGGGTAATGCCTCCACATGATTAATTTGTGTACTATGGCTGCCAACTCTAAGTCATGTGTGGCATAATTTAATTCTTGCTCCAATTTTATGGAGTCATAACAAATTACATTCCCATTTTGCATAAGGAATCCATTGAGCCATTCCTTGCATGAATATGTTCACACAACAAAATACTCATCTGGATATGCAAAATTTAAAAATAGTGGCACTGGTTAGAAAATCCTTTAAACACTTTAAATTTTCTTCACACGACAATCCACTCAAATTTCACTCCTTTCTTTTGAAAATATGTTATTGGATGTGAAATTTTGGAGAATCCTGCAATGAATCTCTTGTAGTAATCAAATATACCCATGAATGATCTAACCTCTAAAATGTCTTTTGGAACTGGCCAACCTTTGATTTATTCAGTATTTTCTAGATCCACTGCTATGTCATCTTCTAAAATAATGTGACTCAAATAATCAATCTTCTTTTGATGAAAAGTGAATTTACTCAATTTGACAGACAATTGGTTATCTCTTAACACTTGTAGCACCATCCTTAGATGTCTCACATGATATTCCTCTATCTTGGAATAGATAAGAATGTTAGCCAATAATACAATGAAATTTTTTTGTAGGAAATATCTGAATGCCTGATTTATTAGACACGTAAATGTAGTTGGTGCATTTGTCAACCCAAAAGGAATCACCACAAATTCATAGTGTCCATTCCTTGTCCTAAGGTTGTTTTTCTAGGATACTCTTCTTTGATTCTCACTTGATGACAGCTTAAACTCAATTCAATATTGGGGGATATCTTTTCTCCTTTCAGATAATAGAAAATATCATCAGTCCTTGACAAAGGATATTTATTCATGATTGTAACATTGTTTAGTTGTCTAAAATCAACACATAATGCCAACGTTCCATCTTTAATTTTGACAAAAATAATTGGGGAACCCCAAGGAGAGACACTTGGGAATATGTACCCTTTATTTAACAACTCTTATAGTTCCATTTGCAACACTTTTATCTCTGGAATGATCATTCTATAGGGATTCTTGGATACTAGGGAAGCTCCAAGCATTAATTCAATAGAAATATATATATCCCTATTTGGTGGTAGTCCTGGTAATTCCTCAAGCACATCTTAAAACTCTTTCAATATTGGATAACATTCAAGACTTGGCTCCTTATAATTCATTGGCTCTTCCATATGGACTGCATATATCTAGGACCCTTTTATAAAACTTATTTTTAGCTGCAATGTTGAAATATCTTAGAAATATATATGCCTTGTAATACCTTTCACTACCCTTGGATTCCCTTCCTCATCAAGACATGTGAAAACCTTTTTATAACAATTTAAAAAAACACGATGCATTTCTAGAAAATCCATACCAATCAAGTATCCATAAGACACAAGCAATATGATATTCAAATCTTCCTTAGTGTTAGTTCCATTCATGTTTATAGGTCATTATTTAACAATTTCATTATTTATTCTCTTGGTTCCAGTAGCTATCTGATCTAGGAAATACTTTTCATGCTTACATTTCTTTAATTTAAATATTTCAACTAGCTTTGGATCTATATAACTATGACTAGCACCATAATCAATTAAAATATATATGGGATGATTATCAATCTTAACTTCTACTTCAATCATTTGGGATTGATAATATGATTTTCTATTTTCCACGGACGCATAGATCCTTGGCATGCTTTTTACCACATCCTCTATTGTATTATCTTGCTTGATTTTATGCAAAGTCTTTATATTATATCCTCGGTGAGGATAATCTCTATACATGTGATCTCCTTTATATCCCCAAAACTTTATGGGATGTTGTCTTGGCCTCTTTCCCAAGGACTTTGTCATTTTCTGATCACCTTCAGATCGACACCCTTGCATATGTGCTTGCAAACTATTCCTTATGAAAGATCTCTTAAATTATTTATTTATTTGGTCCATATGTCCTTTATTATTTTCATCCCAGGCCCTTTGGAAAGATGGATTTCCTCTTTTATGCTCATACAAATACTTGGATTTTCTTATCGCTTCTTCTAAATTATTGGGTTCATCAAAAAAAAAATTATCCTTGTTTAAGGATGGAAAATAACTTAGGAACCTTTAAATTTTGACATTCACATCTCTGATGAAGTTCACATACCTCATAAGTTCCAAGAACTTTCTCTTGTATTCATCCATAGTCATGTTCCCAAGTTTGAGTTCAAATAACTCTTGAATTTTGTTGTCATAGTATTTTTCTGACAAGTATTGTTGCTGAAAATATTTCTTGAACTAATTCCAAGATATTATTTTCCCATCAAGGTGCCTAAATTTCTTCACTTGATCCCACTACATAGATTCCTTTCCTTGAAGGTGCTAGATTCCAATTCTATATTATCCATTTGATGAGTATTCATGTAACTGGAAATATTTCCTCATTCATAATAACCATGATTCTGCATCTTCTTCTTTATGCTTATGTCCATCAAATCATGGTAGCTTAATTTTTCTCATCTCCCGTTGCAAGCTTCTGATCCATGTCTCCTGCTTTGATGCTTAACAAGAGACATACTTGGACTACATGTTGACCTAGAATGTGCATAAGATATTCTTCTTTGTTAGAAAAACAGGACCGCGGAGCAATAAAATAAAACAAATGCAGAAACAAAAAACACAGAAGACACACAATACAAGAGAGACACAGATTTACGTGGTTCACCCAGTGTGG